>LUCH01018915.1:0-10941 GCA_013368495.1 Paragonimus heterotremus | reverse complement strand
CCCCCTGTGTTGAGGTATTCCACCGAGAGTTGGAATGCTCGTACCACCTGCCTTACAGTCCACCACAATATGACCTTCCTGATTGGACAAGTGGGCTGTAACCTGCATAGGTTTGTGTGTGGACATTGTGCAGTCTTCAATCTCACCATACTGTGGTGACTACTTGCAGTTGTCTACACTTTTTACTGTACGCTTGTCCTCCATGCTACAATAAAATATCACTGATTAACTTCACCTGTCTTCTGCATTTACGACAAGACAATTGTATAGTCCACCCGTCACGATACACGAGCTTCATTAATAACTGTCATTTAAATGTAGGGAATACAACTGGTTTCCCGTTCGATAGCAACAGCTACTGCACCGAACTGTATGCAGTGTACCACCACATATTTACAGATAAATGGTGTTCACTTAAAAGCGCTTTTGGCCAATGATAATTTTGCTCCGACGTCATAGTGTTGAGAAAAAGGTACTTTCTCTCAAGAATTCGCCTTAACTGCCAAGAAAAATGGATTTTTCAATTTGGGAAATTTGAATGCCTGTCATTCTCCTCAAAATTCGAGTTTGGTGCTCGTTTCTGATTGGCTCGTTAAGTGGCCTAGTCTCAATGCCACTCAAAATCTATGAATAAAGCTGTCGTGCACCATTATTTCATCTCCGGAGTGAGCAGCAAATAAAGCTCGTTTGAGGGTCATCTTCCCCCTTACTTGTTGGGGGGTGACCTTAGTTAAGAGAGTTAGGTTTCGATACTTGCGCTCTGGTTTTCATGTCATACTGCGGTATCGTTGCGTTCCGTCCGTGACCGAGGTACTGCTCATGGTCTTTGCGTTCGTTCTTGTCGTTCTCTCTTTCTCTCTTTCAGGGGATTGTAACACCTAGTGATATTGAGGAGGCAATATCCGTCCGGTAGTTAGCCCCGTCAAGTAACGAAATCTGAAACAATCCGACAAGAATACTTCCCGATGTGATTAATTGTCAATCAGCAGACATCGGACTGAGAAGTGTAGCCGAACAACATGAAATATTTCGAGGCTAACTCACCAATTTCAATTGATCGATATACTAACAACCCGGAATGAACTTATATAAACCTTGAAGCGTACAAAGAAATAACAACAGCGTATTCATCTGTACAGCCTGATTAGCGTTATTGTCAGTAATATACTATGCACGGGACGTGGTTAAACTGTCAGCATTCGAACTGTTCGGCTAAACAGACCTCTCAGACCAAACTATGAGAAGGGGAAGAACGTTGTGCATTCTATTTTTTTCCTTTGTAGTCATTCTGCTATATCCTTTCGTATCATATTTCTCTTTCTTTTACAGCTGTCAAACTTCCACTCCGAGATAAAGAAAGCATTTTTAAGCTTTGGTGCTTCATCCGACTCAATATTGATCCATTTACTTCAAGTGGAATCATCCTCTTAGTTGTCACGTTATCTATTCTAGATCACTCTCGTCTGAAACGATATGAAAAATGCCTACGGCGCGTGCAATATCTAGGCGTTGTTATTTGATCCGGTAGAGCAGTGACTGGTTTCGACTATGCTACGACACGTTACTGTTACCTAAACAACTTCGATAGGAACAACTAAGCAAAAAGGCCCAATGAGGTAAGCCTTACAACTTTAAAGTGCTGAATATTGTTACAGCACCGTGACTGTCACTTTAGCCCTGTACTGAATAGTGATATTCATAACCCGTTCATGTACTGAGGAAGTTGCATTCTGAACGGTAGGAGTGCAGGAGTTTAATCTAGGGCTCGTATCTCTGAGGCTGGGACGATCTTCTTCAAATTGGGATCTACATGTTGTCAAAATGTGTGTCTGGCATTCTCTATTAATTCTGTAGCGGAAAGACGCCCAATAAAGTAAAAACTATATTGTTCAACGCACTGGTTACCACGTCACACGCGCGCTCGAGTTTACGGAACGAAATTCCGGTCCACAATACATCCCACATTGTGTGCATTACTGTCTGGTATGTGTGTGTGACCGACGCCTTCTGTCAGGGTGTTTTCCACCTTTCATGTCTCGTCCGTTGGTCCGATCTCGTTGATAAATGGCTCGTCCGGTCGCCCGTGTTGTCCACAATCCAATCATTGTAAGCTTTTGGACGTGCCTCGCCGTCGCGTTGAGTTAGTTCGCCGAGAGTTGGAATACTGGCACCTCCAGTTTGGCAACCTACTACAGTATGACCACAACCACTGAGGACAAAATTTATTGCCGCAAACCGTGGCTGCTGATGGTCAGGGTTGTCAGATACGTGGGGATTCTTGGTCGTCGATTTTTTCATTCAATAACACGCGCAATAGCATTAACGGGAAAATATAGTGAATTTTATAATCCGGGGTTTTAGTTGGAAAAGTCGAACAACGTAAAGTGAACGTCACTCACAGTTGGACGCAGCTTTCGCGTACACATTGAGTTTTTAGCCAGCCTCTTTTGAAAAGGAACTTGTGGCTCAGAAGTCAACTGCGTTACAGTTTGTCAGCCGTGCACCTCAATACTACGACCAGGATTTGAGTTTCGACCATGGTTGCATAAGGCGACCACGTTGACCACTGCGCGATTGACGTCACATTGGGCACGACCGAATTATCACATATTCACTTACGACTACCTCTTAGTGTAGCAAAGATATGCACCGTTGACGAGCTCCAACAAGTGCGAAAATCAAATAGTTTTTGGTTTTGGAAACTGTATGGTTGAAATTTTATGTGAATGCGAAACCTACGATCAAACGTGCATGGTGTCGAACTTTTAAATTGATCAAATCTTCGGCCACTCATCGGTAATTGCTAGAACATCTTTATCTCTGACGGCCAAATAACTACAACCTTCATAAGACAATTCGGTAATGTCTAATGTGAAGTTAGTGGTGCAATAGTCAACACGGTTATCTCACGAAAGCGTGGGCGGAGTTTTAGCCCGACCATGGGAAGGATATGCACTACTAATGAGCTCTAACAATAGCGAACCTCAAATACAGTGTTTCCTCTCGAAAGAGGCTGGTCAGGGAATCAATTTAAATTTGAGGGCTACGATCAAATGCGAGTAAAGTTCAACTTGAAATTAATCAAACATCCGATTACTCATCAGTCACCTAGATTTCTCAGAGGGTGAAGACAAAGTGTGACGAACATAAATAATCTTGATTCCCCTTTGGCCTCGCTGCTGCTCATGTTCAAATATCTCCACTTTTTCATAAGCATAGTTCTAATTAAGTATCAGCGGCGACAAATCTAGATGTAATTCAATTATTTGGAGGTGATCTCTAAAGCTGCTGAACGATGGCCGTTATCTTCATCTTGGAGATCTCAAGTGATGATCACCACAGACGAAAGAAGCACGACGTAGACAGCGATGGACTATATTACAAACGGAAATTGAATTACTTATCAGCATGATAATCCAGTGCCAAGAATCGACCGACTACTTAAAGAAGCATCATGTCATGGATTATACGTGGTTATTCAAGTTCCAGGACAGCCAACTGCAGACTAGAAGGTCCCACTGCTTGGGTTCACTAATTAGAAGCGCTCGACTACACTTAATCTCAAATGTCTTCAGTACTTCGGAGTAACTGATCTAGCAAATGTCAGTTAGAAATGTCACCCACAACTAAAGCACCTGGAAAACTTAATATAATTGACACGGTACTGTCTCATATCCCTTAATAATCTGTTTTACATACTGCCATCTATGAAAGCAATTGCAATAGGAAATGAACCAAATGTATTTGTAGCTCTCCCAGCGAACATTTGGGAATTTGTGGAGGTCGAATGCAAGCTATGAGTATAAAGTATGCATTTATGAACACCTATCCCTTACGTTTTCACTCCATCTGACGTTCGACAACAGCGTCCGATCTCTCCCTTCCATTTCAACTTTATGATAGACGGTATGTCGATAGAAACACTTCGCTTCGAGATTATCGGTACTTTTAAACTTACCGAGAACCTCGAAGTGAAGTAATAAGTTAACTGATGTTGAGCACACGGACAACATTGTCTTACTTAGTTCTTCAACAGATAACATTTAGTCCGTACTGAATCAGCTAAATGATGTAGCTGGTCACTATGGTATGCACCTTGCACCTTCAATGTGTTGCTGCAATGAGTGACCTCATTTTTGTTATTGTGAGCAGACTGCTGCAGGCTGTCAACCGTTTCACCCACCTGGATAGTGCCATTTCGTCAGGCTGTACTATTGCTAACGAGGTATCCAGGAGGATAATGAAAGCACGTAGTGCATTCGCTTGCCTATGTAATCTGTGGCTTCGCAAAGACATCCATTCATCCATACCGTGCATTGTTCAGTGTGGATTGGAAGAAACCGCAAAGCGGCCAAATGATGACGTGGTCACAGGTAATGAAAACCTTGACTGCTCCGCTCAGCAATGACGATAGGTGTCTGTGCTGAAAATCTACTCGATTCACTGCTTATTCAAACCCCGACACAATAAAAGATCTAACAGAGGGTCAATCAAGACGTCGCGTTAAAGATACTACATCAGGATTGGACGAACATTCTCAATGTTAAGCTTTCCGTTATTCGCTAGTTTCTGTTGTTTATATTGCACCAATTAACAAACAGTTTGTGACTTTGTATGTGCCCATACGATCAGCCAGTGACAATCTGTGATACTGTTGTACATCCACAAATTCGCCGTTTTGTCTCGTGAGTAAGAACTGCTCAGTGCAACCAGTACGAAGTCTTTCCCGTATTACTTGCGTGGGAGATTTTAATTCGAGTGTGATTTCTAGGGCTATTCGAAGCCCCTAATTCCGAGTAATACAGTGCCGTCCACCTGGTTGGGTAGATTGGGAGCACCTACGCCGCTGGTTGGAAACACCCTGACGTGATAATATCACAGTAAATAGTGGGTATTAATACTCGAAATTCTTGATTATTGTCTTCCGCGGAGCCTAATTGTTACCGTTTTTTCTTTGTTTCCCCTTATTTATTTATTTATTTATTTATTTATTTATTTATTTATTTATTTATTTATTTATTTATTTATTTATTTATTTATTTATTTATTTATTTATTTATTGTTACTCTGCAGCCGCGACGACCATTGTCGGGATCAACAGGAGTTCAAGCCATAGTAGCCACGGGTACGAACTAGAGCGAAAATGATGATGATGATGGCGACCGTAATGGATAATCATTTGTCAGTAATCTGTTGACTGTTCGTGGCTTTTAGACGAAGCAGGATTGATCACTGATGTGACTCATCGTGGTTTTTCAAAGGCCTTCGACAGGGTTGGTCGGTCTAACTTGCTACGAAAGCTCTATAGCTACATCCTCAGGGAGAGCTTACTCATGTGATATGAGAATTATCTGACTGTCAAGGTGAACAAATAGTTATCAAAGTGGCTTCTTGTCAACACCGGAGTTTGTCATAGATGGTTCAACTACCCACCGGTGTTGTCTACGCCCACGACTCAAAACTGGCTAGTTCTACAGCGACAGGTAATTGTGATAAATTTAAAGCGACAAGATCGATTTGAACTGTTTAGATCAATGGTTCACAGGAAATAACCCGCCGTTCTGCAAACAGTCCGTTTAAGTGATCACCGCCGATGTGTTGAACAACGTTTTGACTTAGTTGGGTTCGGCAGCAAAACGTACGTCGTGGGATCGAACCCACGGTCCGCGGATAAGTGTTAGTGTTGTGATCCAAGAACGCGGATGGCACAAGGGTTGTTTGTTCGACAAATGCTACACATGGATTAAGCGTTTAAACAAGACCAGAAACAAAACCACTCATTCGCACGCGGTATTCAGCCCCAGACAGTCTCGGCTGCCACAGACGTCAATGCTCACTTCCATTAAGTAATAGGGACCATTATGGGCGGTGCTGCAATCTGATGCTCTTTTCTGCATTTTTCCTGTGGCTTGTTCGATGTCAAGATTTATGCTCTGGTCCTACTACTGAATAGCCGCGGTATGAGTAATATAATACGATCGCCCATCTTCAGTGCATTTGATTGTAGCACGAATACTTATGCACTAGAATATGGGGTCCTTCAATACCAACAAATGCATTCATGCATACTAGCCATCAAAATTATGCTGACTACTACCTAGGCGACAAATTATCATTATGCGAACGGGACCCTAGTCTTAGTGTGTACATAAATTATGGCCCCTTTACTAAACAAACGGAGATAACTCTGAGCCTCTTAAGATGAGTTTGTGGAACTTTCCACTCTGAAATGTTTCCCACTATGTTCACCCACATAATCCAAACACACCTGAGAATGAATATACCGGCCCATTGTCCTTACCTTGAGAAAAGATTTTGCACTCATTGGAAGTATTCACGAACAGGCTACTAGAATAATTATGGAACTCAGACAGACTAGCAGAATCGGGTCGACTTTCAACGGAATGCAGACATCTCAGAGATACCCAATTCTTACCTATGAAATACTCTACATCTCGATTAATCCACTGCCACCTCTCTTCTCACCAACCAAGAATGAATGTCTAAGAGGTCATCCGATGAAATTGGGTTGTAGAATAGACACAACTGTGTCACAGTTAGGGTCTGTTCACATTGGAACGCACGACCACACTCTGTGGTCATGGCTGAACGGGGGTTGATTTCCACAATTTTACTCAGTCTGGACATACATGAGAGGCAATCTGCACAACAAGTTACCTGAACACCATTTTAGCCTAATCTCATAGACAAGTAAATGAGCATATCTGAAGGAATATTGTTTCAGTATTTGTTGCTTACATGATTGCATTGTAACAGATTCATTAAGGTTTCGTTTTATTTACCATTCATTCACACCTTTTTCCATCTATAAACTGTCCAACAGAATACTTTACGAACAACACAAAAACAGGAATGAACAATCGAAGATGTTTCTCTTTCTTGTAACAGCCTATGAACCTACGATTCAGTGTAGAAAGACCTGAGACCTACTATTCAGTAACTTGTCAGTAAGCAAAAGTAAAAAACAAATTTACTCCTCATACCCTTGAAATTCAGACTGGGATCTCTTGATTACGTGTGGAATGTCAGCCTAGCAGTTACGGTGCTGAGCTCAAAATAGGTGGACTTGGTACGAGGTAACCAGTGGATGACTTGTGGAATAAACCTGAAAACAGACAATACAGTAAACCAGACGGTTGCAGGAAAATGTGTGTTAGTCTAATCGACTGGAGATCTTGTGATCCATTTAGACATTGGCCGGAAATGTTTTGGGATACATTTAGAACAAATAAGTGAACTTACGTAAGATGTACTTTGCAGAGACATTTCGATCAATCGCTCCGGTTACGATACACGGACTATGATCAGTTAGCAGACATAGATTTAAGTAAGCGTTAAATAGGAATGAGTCATCAACCGCAATAGGATTAGCACAGAGAATCAGTCACCTTCAACTGAGTCGTCATGACTTAAAAACAAATGAACAAAATTCAAATTTTAAACTAGTCGAATAGGGAAATAATGACGCAGAAAATGTCGACCTTACAGTGAAGCATGCAGAAATAAACAAATACGGCGACTTGTCTTGCTCAGCTGATTTGCCTGTGAAGTGGGCGCAATTAATGAAGCGGGATTGAAGTAATAATTTCAAATTACTTACACTTCGTTTGTATAGTGTTGCTAGCTTGGTGTTAATTGTATGAAGTTGGTCATAGTTATTTTTTTATATAAGCCTCATCCTTCTGTCTGTTTCAATTTCTAAAGTGGGGGTATTTTTCCTCTCGAGGAAGTTTGGTTGTTGATGTTAAACACTGTTATATTGCCCTTTCGTGACAGAGATTAAATATGCATTTGGTAAGGACACAACGGATTATTAAAAAAACCGATGAGTCAAGAATGACAAAACTTTTCGTTTTGCTCCATTTAACTGATGCAAAAACAGGCAATCCTGGTAAAACAGTGTTAAATGAAGTACGACGTAAGTGTGAACGGGAAAGAAGGAGGAACAGTTTGTGCATACGCAAATGGACCAATATTTCGCACGTTGCGCACGATAGGTTCGATTGGGCATATCGTTTGCTCATTCATCAAATTGTTTATAAAACACTTTTTTCATCAACTCATCGTTTCGGTAAGCAGATGCAATTAAGGCTGACGCACATGAGTGAACTTGTGTGTGTGTTTACAATCACAAAACTGACGGTGACACTTTTTTTCTTCTGTTGACGTAACGAACTTGGCTGGTAGTGTAGCGAATACGGCCATACATGGCGCTTGGTAAAGTTTTGCGGCAGGTGCTCGTGGTCTGCTTGGACAGCAACGTTTTCTTCTTGCACATGGGTCTAATGAACGACAACGTTTGTCTAGTTTCACTACATGAAGTGGTTCTGGAACAGCGTAAACTTTCACGGAACGTTTATGACTACCGATAGGACATCCAACCAGATGGCGAACACATTCGCGTAATTGACAACACTCGTGTAATGGATAGCACTGGAGCTCGTCTTGGTAGATGGGTTTGGCTGAATGACGCAGTTTACCCTTACACTGGCCTCCACAGCCGACACAGTTGGGCGCAATATTCAAACGTCCAGTTTGATCACAATCCTTCTCATTGTAGAATTCATACTTTTGAGGATGCTGAACAGAATTCTGCACATAATATTCTCCATTAGGTCTGCAAGGTTTCGGGGTCTCTAAAGTATCGTAGATAGCACGTTGGTCTTTGTGAGAACTGCGTGTCGACAGTGGTGAGCGTGGTTGAGGAGAGTCCACTGGGTCAACTGGCACATGCTCCAGGGATTCTTCGGACAAAACAGAAAGTGTTGTGTTCAGTACAGAGCACACAGAGTTCTCACGAGTATCAGGAGGATTTCCCAATGGCTGCGGCAGGACAGGCCTGTCTGTCGGGAGTGTGGAACTGTACTGAGTTGGAGGACTATGCAAATTACTTTGAACCGACTGACCGGCAATTCCGATTACTTGTTGAGCTTGTGAATGGCTCACATCAGCCTCAAAGTATCCTGATCGAGCAAAGCACGAACACGGGATGCATGTATCAGTTGGTCTTATTAGGGTATACTGTATTGAAAAAAATGGTGCGTTGACGATTCCGCATTCCGTCCACTGTTCGACTGGTTGAACGACTGACACTCCGACAATTAATTCGACTGGACTACGAAAGCAACCGTCAAGCGAATGCAAATTTGGTGGACTGAGAGTCGAGGACTGATTTTCTCGGGCGGTGTTCGTTAAGCTGATTATATGTAACTGAACACCGTCCGGGGCAACCTCCAAATAGGGCTTACTTGTTTGCATATTCATTTGACTTTCTGTCGAATCGTAAATATTTGTTTGGGCTCTGTGCACATTCGACCTCAGCCGGACTTTTGGACAGGTCGGCGTAATGCGATTCACCGAATGTAGTGCGTTTACTTGCCTGCATGCATCCTCGAAACCATATACTATTACCGTTGGTCGATCAACCATTTCAAATAATGTCCCGTCGGGTCTGCCTATAGAGATCGGAGCCAGCACATTACCGTCTGCTAGTTGGAATGGGTGTTCTGTTGGTGATGGCACTGAAGTGGTTTGACGTACAGAATTCATTGGTTGGCTAGTTTCAGGGCACAAACACGACTCAGTTTGAAGAAACATGTCGATATGAACCTGAAACAGTTTATTCGATGAGGTCTTCGACCCTGTCATTGAAAATGACTTCTTGTTAGGACAGCTGATCTCATTGCACATCTTGCTGTCGTGAAGAGTGCGCTCCAATTTATCAACCGGACTTGGTTGCTGTGGGTTAAACGCCTTAAACTGGGAACTTTTAGGTTGTAACCCCAACATTTCGGGATCCAAGGATTCGGGTTGAGCTGTTTTTTGTGCTACTCCCTTATCAAAAACACGAATAACAGTTGGATAAATTTCTATACTATTTTCGAGGAGTTCATTTGCCAGGGACAGCTGTTTATCATCAGATTTCTTTCCGCTGTTCACTGAAGGATTCTGCGCAATACCAGGCCTGATTTGCGAAACTATTAGTTCTGCTTTTGCGTGACTCGGTTTCTGTTCATGAGCTACTTCTTTCAAATCTTCAGGAAGAGCCAGGAACATAGGGTCAGTGGTCTTGAGAGGTACTGAAGTACTGCGCTCGCTGTGTGCGATATATTTTTTATGTGGACGATCGTATAATGCAACGTTGGACCTTAACATTTCAGCTGACGAGTGCGTCCTTTTGGAAGTATCTACACCTAGATTGTCATCTGAACTGTGTTTCTCATCGGAAGTCCTTCGAAGTGGGACACAACATGTTAGATGATTACATGTAGAATGGGAGAAATCATTAGTAGCAGACGGATCCTCGGCAGAATTGGGAAGTGTAAGTATGGGGTCTGAGTCATAAACACCAGGAGATGCGAGCAGGGCTTTAGCATCATCCAATTGCTCCGAACGATGGCCTGGAAAGTTAACAGATTCCAAATCTAATTTAATTATCGGAGAAGTAATCGAGATATGGGATGGAACAGCACGTGCATCCGAAATAATAACAGAAGGAAAAGAAGTAGCCATACCATGTGGAATGAGAACAGCATCAGACGACTCAGAAAAGCATGAGTGTGGGGGAGCAGCTTCTGCAGAAAAAGGATTCGATGGAACAAAAACAGGCATAATATGCTCAGAAGAACCACGAGCAAGAGGGTCAAGAGAAGACGGGGATTCGGATGAACGACAGGGATTCAAAAGCGGTGAATGGACAAACGGAGAATCAGCGGCATTATGAAAGAAAGAATAAAAAGAGTGGCATCGAAAAAGAGAGGGTACATCGAAAGAAGGAGAAGCAAGAAAAAGAGAACACGAACGCTGAGGTAGAAAGGAAAGAAAAGGTTCGAGATCACGGAAACAGGAATAAAGTCCACAGGAGTATGGCAGCATACAAGCTGCAGGAGGGGAAATCAGAGAAATGTGCGTATAAGATGT
>LUCH01018914.1:0-10780 GCA_013368495.1 Paragonimus heterotremus | reverse complement strand
TGAATTATTTCAACATTTTTCCGATCGAAGTTTCGTCAAATAACGGCGAAATCCTTCGGAGATACATTTACACGTATTCCCCAAGGTGACCTTGAAATATTTGAAACGTCGTCTCTACTTAACCTTGTAAAAGATAAATTAGCTTAACATCTCATTTTTTGGAGTAGAACTGTGGAACAGACGAACTATCTCATTTCTTATGTGTGAATCGAACATTGTAAACTGTGACTATTTTCCCTCTAATTACGTTTACAGTTGTCAACAGGTTTCATGTTTGTATTGTTATATATCCATGCGTTGCTTTGTATCGCATGTAATTATCTGTCATGATCGCGCACCCCCGAGCGTGCTTTTCACAAATGCGTTGAAAAATATTTATTATTATTATTATTATTATTATTATTATTATTATTACTTGCCAATATTACATACTTTATTGAAAAAACAGAAATATTAGTATCGCGTGAAGTTTTTGCTAAAAATTATAACATTTACATTAATCTTCATATTACATATGATCACTTCACATTTTCTCACTTAACACATGATACTGCGCTGTTTTTCTTATTTTCACGAGCATGCGTTATGCAAGGAATATCTTTACGATGCATAGGCGCCCGAAACCCCACATTGGTTGAGCGATCAGCGAGATTTTCAACTTTATGATGTCTTCTAACAATCAACGAGATTCCGCATTGGAATGTGCTCAATTCTTTGCCGGAATTTGGACATTCCCGTCCCCCCCGCCAAAAGTGAATTATTTTAACACTTTTCCAAATGAGGTTTCCTCAACTAACTGCGAAATCCTTCAAAGATGCATCTACACATGCCTCCCGGCGTGACCTCGAAATATTTGAAAAGTCGCCTCTACCCAACCTTGTAAAAGGTAAATTAGTGTAACATCTCATCCTTTGGACCGAATCCTTGGAACAGGCGGACTGCCATCTTTCCTTATGTGTAAATCAAACATTATAAACTGTGACTATTTACTGTCTAATTACGTCGTTTTTGTCGACAGATTTCATGTCTAATTATGTATCAATCTATTGTTTTCTACCGCATGTAATTATCCGTCGCGATCGCCCACATCCGAGCATGTTTCTCACAAGTGCGTCGAGAGTTATATATTTTCATTTTTCTTATCATCCAAATGTGATGCATGCACCACTGGCGCCAAATACAATGGCCCGCCACTGGCAGTTCGCACAACTAGCAAATAAACGCTGTAAAACAAGAACAGATGACCCATGTTCCCGTTAACAGTAGGAAACAGGAGAGATATGATATACAAGGGTTAAACACTTTGGAGGGGTAAGATTGGATCGGATGTTTACATGGAGGAACTCCAAAAGTCTATATATACAGCAGGGCCCAAATTATTGCAGGCACTGTGTGGGCCATGTGGAATCAGTGTTACAAAGGCCTTGGTCCAGTTTTCTTGTGTTTGCGGTGAGTCGAAACCGGTTTCGGGCTTCCGTTGAGCCAACCGTGTATGTGCGGACTTCCGAATGCGTGAACCGCTGTACTCGGCGTTCTCATTTAAGCCGTATATGAATACTGTACACGGATTCATACGGTCTCCAAGTATGCCCGTCCGACAAATTTTCCGGCGTATAATGTAGTGGATGCGGGTACAGTTATCGAATGACAGTGAGACAGTGGATGGCGCATGTGAAACATTCATTTCATTGGCAGAAAATAAATGAGGTCGTCCTCTAAATCAAGAACCGATGTTCACCGCCATAATGCCTAACAATATGTTGCTAGACGGACTTCCTGTATTTTTATCTGCTGTGGCTGGGAGACACATTCTTGAGCAGCATTTTGCGACGTATTCCGATTGTATTTTGACAAGATGATGCCATCCGGCAGAATATCTTCCAATGCTTTCATACGTGGAGACCTACACGGTGGATGGATCTTGAAGATCTTCCGTTTAAAGGGTTACTTTTATCATTTAGAGACTGCTGTATTTTTCCCCATTATGTGTATTAAAAACGATCCAGAAAAATAAAACACAATTGGTGTCATGCCGTTTTTATTAGGTGCGTGCTACATGCTTGCTAATAATTTTTTTCGAATGTGTTAATGTGTTGAAAATCTACTCGATTCGCCGCTTGTCCAAACCCCGACACAGTAGGAGTGCTATCAAGGAACCAATCCAAACGTCGCGTTGAAGATGCTACACCAGGATTGGACGGACAGTCTCAATGTTACGCCTTCTGTGATTCGCTTATTTCTTTGTTCCTTATCACACCGATTAGCGTTCAGTTTGTTACTTTGTATGTGCTAATACGACCAACCAATGAGTGATTATGATTTCTTTAATACTGTTGTGCATCCATAAATTCGTCTTCTTGTCTCATGAATGCGAGCTGCTTACTGCAACTAGTACGAGGTCTTCTCCCTATTACTCGCGTGGGAGATTTCAATCCGAGTACGATTTCTAGGGCTATTCGAAATCCCTAATCCCGAGTATTACAGTTAAGTTGTCGAAAATGGTGATGAAACTGTGGGCATCATGCATGAGTTGTGAATAACGCAGCCTAGACTCGCATTTTGGTCAGGATTAAGCTATACGAAGCATCATATGTTGTTTCTGGTTATTATGATAACCAGAACTAGCCCAAAGCTATATAGAATAAAAGTGCACCACTCAACAGGCGGTCCTTTCTGGCTGTCCGTGAACATTCCCGATGATGGCAGAAACATACCAACGAATTCTGGAGCAGTTACTCACCACATCACAGTCTGACGGTATGGAGAATTTGCGGCGTGATGCCAAACAAAAGAGGTAAGATGAATTCATATTGAAGAATTCCTGTAGGCAACCCAACATTCACTGAGAATTCACCCTCTATCTGGCCAACTAAAAGTATGCTTCACCACCATCCCAACTGGAGAGTATGTCCCAGGTAACGGCATCCCCAAATAGTGGGTATTAATTTATTAGGAAACCTGCGTACTTTCGCAAGCTCCGTTGCCTCCAGGTAAGTTAATATGATGAAAAGTAATTCCATTATCGTGCGTCTTTCACGTTGATATATCCTCTGTAGGAAAATTTGCCATAGCGATTGTGGAAGTGAGAAATGAGACTATATATAAAATATTGACCATCCTTGGCATGTGTGGTGGGTATCTTATCTTGCAAAATATGAGAGTTTATGAAGAACTGCATGTCTTGAGGTTGGAAATGAATGCGTTACAATTCTAACATGTGACTGTCCGTCAAATTGCATTGCTCCCGATGCGCTTCTTCATGCCAGCGGTGGAGAACATGTGGTTGCTAAGCAAGAAGTTGTTATATGTGGAGACACGCGTGCGACTGGTCCCAGCTTTTCCAATTCATAGTGCCTAGCAAACATTTTGCACAAATTTTGAGGATACACTGATGATTAAATACGCCCGTAGTGTTTTGAAAACACCACTGGTGGATGCTGCAGCACAAATTGTCAACTGGGGGAGAGTTAACAATCGTACGTCAACTTCCTATTCATTGGTGGACTCCGCCGTAGCCGCTATTTACAATTGCAGCCAGTTGTCACGTTTCTAATCCGCAATCCATCATAAGAAAGATATATTTCGGCGTATCGCGCGCGGATGTGAGACGTACGTTCCAAAGATGAATTCAGAAGGGCGGGTTGTGATCGACAAAAAGAACCATCAAAATTATTGCCGACAAGTCAGCATTGCGATTTGCACTCTCTTGTTAACTGTGTCATAATTACCGCCACTGTAAATATTTCGTTCCGCCTGAAATGTTCACGCTTGTGAACCTTCTCCATACTTCCGACGAAGTTGGAAACTGCATTGTACGTAGTGTTTGTAGATAGGTTAATTTTTAACCCGGTTTGGCTTCTTAGACGAACAGGGAATTTGTGGTATTTAATTAAAACGCTTGAGAGGGCTGTACACAACTTTTCTCCAACATTCCGCAGGTATTCTGAGAGCATTTTCTAAGGACACTCAGGAATCGCCCAAAGAATTCCCTAGAACCAGTCGGCAGACGCTCAGAGAGCACTTCGTGGACGGTCGTGCTACTAGCTTGAATGGTGGCCGTAGACAGATTTCTTCCTTCACCGTAAGTAAAAAGAGCATTTTATCCGGAAATCCGCTTTACTGAATTAGTACTTGTTACAAAAACTGAAATCTCCGAAATATGGGTCATGAACTCATTCTGTTTGCTTAAACTTCAAATGGAAACGACCCTGGCGTACACCATTTTCGAAATTCGGCATGGCTGCTGGTGTTATGGTCGATTATGTGTAGCACTGTCAATGAACGAATGTCAAAATACCTTTATTTTACCTTTTATTTTATTTTGTTCAACATTCACTCATTTATTTTTAGGAAATGGATTGTATAGCGACTTTAAAGGTGATGTTTGAGAATCATGACTTTTGTACGGTTCCACAGTTCCATAGATGCCTCATAGGTACTTGGAGAATGTGGCCGTTATTTCCGTTCGTGTTACGAGCTGTAAGTCGAAAACGGTCCTGAAGTACGATGAGGTGAGGTGGTGTTGTTCCCTGAGAACTGTGCAGATTTATTATTGTTTTACTAAGTATAAAAGGCGTAGGAGTGTATACAGGGGTGTGCGACGTGTCTATTGGGTTAGCTGTTACTTCTAACAAATCCGTTTTGGCGTCACACGGTGCACAACACGATTTTATAGGATTCGGCGAAATGCATTTTTAGTTGTGAGCCCTTTCGAATGCGAGCACAACCACCCACTCAGTCGCCCGCTATATGCGTGCCATACCAGAAATCGGGAATTCACCGTCAGTGGATTGAACGAATGCAGGAACCTGTTCTAGTGCAATATAACAACTGGCGCAGTGGTAAACACGGTCGCCTCATAAACTGAATGTCCGTGGTTCAAGTCCCGGCGGTGGCGATGATATGCAGTACTGACGAGCTCTAATGAGAGCGACACTCGAGTCTAGTGCTTCTTTTCGAAATGGGCCGACTGGAAAGTCTATAGGAATGCGACAGCTGCGATCAATTGTGGGTGATGTTCAGTCTATATGAAAATCCAAATCCCCTACTACTCATCATTAATATAACAACTGCTGACATCAAGCAATTCATGGCAGATGTTTACAGAAAGTTTGTCACGACCGCTGACGTTGGAAACATCTGCTGCAAGTTAAAGCATACAAAGTTATGTGAGTTCGTTAATTAATAACGGTTAGGGAACATTAATGAACCCCTAGAAAGTGCTGTCGGTGATTGGTGCAATAGGTGCGGTGCGCACCATGCGGGATGAGGGCAACTGATATATGCATAACTGCTTTGCCCATCAAACGCAAACTGAATTACTCCAAAGTTTCCCACTTGTGATTACAGATGTTACCCAGGAGTCAAACATGCACAGGCAGGCTATTAAATACTTTATACTTTCGAAGCTGGAAGTTATATCAGTTCCTTGTAAGAGATAGTATGGAACACGGTTGACCCGTGATGTACCGGTACATTCGTCGTGAGGAGTATGCTTCACTACGTAGTCTATTCGGAGTGGGGACGTTCGTGATGGACAAGATAGCCACGCAAATGAGAGCAGGCTGTGCGGTGTTGTGGTACTTGCGAGTGCGTGACGCCGTACGAAAGCATGTAAGTGGATTAAATTTTTCCGCCATGCTCGTTAAAAGACAAACTGTTTTTGCGGTCGTTATCTCTACCAACGAATGGCTGTGGTAGACAATGAGTTGGAGTAAGTTGTACTCTTATACAGTATGCCGCAAGTTCACTATTGAATAGTATATAATCGGCCGGACCCACAGAAAGTTTTGTGGAGTGACTGTTATATCACCGACCGTACATCAAACCCAAGTGGACCGCTCATGCGCAAAATGATACTGTCCACCCAGAGAACCGCACGAGTAGTAGGCCAAAAAATGTAAATGGACTGCTGAAGAGGACGCATCCGGGAGACTTCCTAGCCGATGCCATTCAAAAAAATATGGATTCACAGCGAATGGCTGGTGTGAGAGATTAAAGTTCAAACAACCTACGGATGCGACCGTCGTGAAGTTGTGGATGTTGACTGGTGCGCCAAGAACATTCTTCTCAGAATGATCACATTTGTAAGCCACCTTGTCCAAAAACCTCAGAACGAACGGGCCCCACGACTCCATTTCCAAACAGCATATGATTGCAAGCTAAGTGGTACTACAGTGATCAATCTAAACATTGCAGCTTCATGTGGAACATGATGACGACGCCTTCGTCGTACTCACTGATGGCGTGCTGTTTGACTCCATTCGTAAGCTTGGACAGCTGCACGGGACTGATGTAAGCTTCTAGGCGAGATGTGCTCTCCGATGCCGTCTGTTCAGCAGGTCTACTCTCCCACATTCTAGTGGATGACCTGGTTCCATGGAAAAGTTTACGACGGTGGGAGCAACGCATGGCTGTACATGACAAATATAACTAAAAAACTACCACCGACATACCCAGGTTGTCAGCATAATACTACATAGGAATATGCCTACTGGCGTATCTTACGACTGCAGCATTACAAAAAGGTTAATCCTCTTAACCCAACAATGGGTCAACCGTCGGAGGAATAATCATGATTCCCTGTTTAATAACATTCAGTTTTCAATAACAACACGCGTTTCTACGCCTACGAAATCGATTTTCGTTATACTCCACCGTCATTTCTCCGAAAAAACGTAAAATGCAACTGTCTCATTTTCTCCATAATTCATATGCCACTGAACTACAACGCCTTCCTCGATCACGTCGTCGGAAGACACCTTCGAAAGACGTCTTCGGAAAGACACTTCAGTAAAAGGACAAATATCCGTTCCACACGATTCAAATTAAAGATCGTTCAGAAGACAAAACGGTGCTTTGGGCGCGAATCCGGGCTTTTTAATATTCTGGGAAATTTTAAATTCGGGAGTTCGGCCATAGTACGTACAGTATAATAATTGTAAACAACCAGCGTTAATGGAAACATTGAAATACATAGAAAAAAGTATTAGCTTGGTAATGAATTTTTCTCACCATTTTGGCGAAAACAACCGGTTATTGTCGTTAGCCCACTTTTTCAAGTCTTATAAATGCAATCATTGCAACTTTCGAGATGAATTACGTCATCTCATAGTCTGAGAGTACTTGATTTCGCGGCGTTTTGAGGATATGGTCAAAGTAGAAATACACGACCCCACAATGTTGGCGTTGTATTTCGACGAGAACACTAACACATTTGATGATGAAACATGTATCACAACGTTTCCAGCTTTCTTATTCATGCGATGCTTATGCAATTTTTCTTTGTTTGCAGGATTTCAGCTAGATACTGGTCGATGAAGCGTCGCTCTTAGAAATGGTTGGAAGTGAAACCATCATCTGCTTAGTTCCATCTTCGAAGAAAAGGGTATCGTGTCCCACGCTATCATCGAGAATCTTCGGAAGTAAGTTACACCCATCACACTGCATTGTTTCTAACTATATTGAGGTCGCGTGACGTTCATGCGGAACAATATACGGAAACAGATGAACTCAAGCCGCCTGCCGATCACCGGGCAGTATACGTCTCAGTCGGTAACACCACAGTGTTTGGAACGCTAAGTATCGACCGCGGTGCAGAAAAATGTTTCAATCAATAGGACGACCAACGGAATCGAAGATGATAATTACCATGTATCCCAAACGCTTCGAATACAGGTTTTCCATCACTCCCCGCATGTGTTCGTTCTCCATGTTGTTCATGGTAAAAGTGGTTCGGAAGGAGCAGCTGCTGGTGCGAACGCATATTGCATCTGAGACGCTGTTCACGGCTGTAGTTGGTCAGGTTGAAGCAACCACCAGTGTAAGCGCATACTTCATTCTCAGACGTTATTCATAGCTATAGTGAATCAGGTTGAACTGGTCACTGGCATGAACAGCCTGTCAGTGTTTCACCGATTTCTCCCTTACATGAATATGTGTGAATAACTGAAGGTTTCATATGCGGTCAAACGGCACCTTTATTGGCACTCCCTTCAACAACTTCAGCAGTCACATGTCTAAGCGCAGTGCGGATATTAACGAACATGGTGATTGCTGGTCAATGTTTACACCCATGGCAGATTTCGCTGGAGACTTTAATTGTGGCTTAACGGCAGTGGCAGTCAGTATGCGATAAGGTGAATAACAGCCATTCCACAAGGTTACGGAGATTCCGCTTACTCCACAGAATCTCCTGTAGGTGCGAGTTAAATAACTGTCGATTAGATACAGATATTGCCCTAAGGCGCCTCTTGGCAAACGGCCGAAAATTTTCGGTATTTTATGTGTGGATGACTGAGTTTTCCATATCCATAATGTTAATTGAGTGGTTGATAGTCCATTGCTCATAGTAGGCTGTGGTGTCCAGTGACCGGCATGCCCTCCAGTCCTCAGTCATAATGATGGTATTTGGCTGTAATCAAGCGTGATAAACGTAAGATTAGACTCATTCGCACATGACGTCACATAACGGAAATCAGCTTGGCGGAATTCCGTTTGCTTCTGGGGCAGACTACTTTGAACGCATTCGTGATATCTTTTTTGACTTCACCCAACACCCACGCATCAGGAAAATGGCTTTCCATGTGATAATTCCGTTTCATGAAGACAGCTTCGTCAATTTATGTAGCCGAAACCCTGCCGTCCTCCTTCCTGAGTCCACTGATTCTTCGGTGGAAGGACCGCTGTTCCTACTACGTGAAAAGTGAAATGTTTGTGTTTACTATTGTCAAGATATAGCGTACTGGACGATGGAAACTGAGCACTGCCTTGTGGTCTAGGCACAGTATTTCGGAGGTGGTTGTAATACCAATTTTATGAGCCCAGTGCAGCGGAATGTGAGGTGCGTTAAAGAAAGACAGGCACGTCAAATTGGAAATTCATCTTTTTCTCGCGGAACTTTTCTTCCTACAATTGGGACATTCCATCACCGACTTATCTGTCTACAACAACTCAGTGCAACCGCAATCTCAGCGCGAACGGTTTTTCAATATACCATGTCGTGCGAGAATGACCAGTAAGGAGGTTGTATTGATACATATTTGCTTTTGAGTATATAGCCTACCAACTGTCGAGGTATTTCACAATCCTTTGTTTTAAAATACCCACGATGCTATGGCTGCGGAGCTTGTTGGGCCATTCTCCAAAGAACGGCTTCGATGAGGAACTGCGGTACTACTCGCAAGTAAGTCTGCCAGTGTCCGCCGTGTGTTGTTTGTGCATGGTTTGTATTTTGTTTGTATAGCCATGCGTCTTGCGTACATCTCTGTCCATAAGCCACATGAACAAAAGTGTGTCCTAAATGACAGATTTCGAGTAACAGAATCAACAACCTCATTGACTTGACCGTTGATCTAGACTGTTCCACGACTTCCTGGATCCGCAAGTCGTAACTGGCAACACCGTTACTATGTCCGTCTAGAGGAATACTGAAAACAAACCACGTCCAGCTCTGTTGACGTTAGGCGCGGCCAAGTATCTCCAGCAAAACCCACGGTTAACGCCAAAATTACCTCTCCTATTCACGGACGACTCCCTCCGCCAACTGAGACGTCGACCAAAATGAGTCCTGCACCTAAGGTGCCCAAAGTTCTCCATAGTGTTAGGGGAAATATCAAAAAGTTACAGAACAAAGAGGAGGTTGGGCAAGCAAATCCATCCCCTTCTTATTATGGGCATTTCCCTCCATTATCTGGAGTGACTGTACATGTCAACCGCAGACTCAAAAAGCCTGAACAGTTATCTAAACCAGCACTGAAACCCGTACGGTGTCTACTAGAAAACAATGTTCTAGATTTGCAACATAAGGGTAAATCGGTGGTATCCAATAAACGCTAAGTATCTGGTTCTAGGAACCACATTTTAAGAGACAATGCTTCGCAGATGGAAATGAACAATTGGTCATCCGCTGCCTTCAATCCGATCCAAAACTACAATAGGTTTTTCACTTTCCATGCATTATCCAATAGCTCCACAATTTATTGTCATTCTATCTAAAGCACGAATGCTACTAGTGACCACATTCCTAACGTATGTAACCATCCAGGCACATCAGCACCAGATTCTGTAACTAGCACAAATGTCGGCCACCCTAGTCCTTATTTATTACCCCGTCCGGTATTTCATCCACCAACACCTGGCCCTTTCCCGTGTCCCACTTAGTCATCTTAAGATAATGACACTCCTCCAACACTTTCCATCATGGAGTCGAACCTTTGCGAAATTAACTCGAACGTGAGCGGAAAGTTGATATATCCCTTAGACCGGAACTCTTCACATGATATTTCGCAACCCACGGCCCCCATCTCTCGTGCACCTCTTTAACAGCTTAAATGTTGTATCCGACAGAATCAAGTCCATTTATTTATCACTAATAACCACTAGGTCATTGGTGAGCAAGATGCCCATCTTTAGATCTTTAGCCTAATTGTCTAACCCCCATATCATTCTCGTCACCGGGGCGTGATGCTCCCCCGATAATCCAGACACACAACTAAGCCTCATGGGATATAATATATATCGTAGGGATCGTCGCATATGACCAGGAGGTAAACGCATCATTCCCATAAAAGGGCAATTTTCCGCAGTTACACTTGACTAGCTTAGTCTTTATAAAATCGAGGACTCGTTGTGGTTGATGGTCTCTACAGGTTCTCGCGACCTACTTATTGGATGTATTTACCGACCGCCTATTGCTAATAGCGGTGACTTAAATGACCTTGTAGAGGTGAAAAATCATGCGTCAAGCATACCTTGCAAACACAAGCTACTAGGTGGTGAC
>LUCH01018913.1:0-10841 GCA_013368495.1 Paragonimus heterotremus | reverse complement strand
GGGGTTTGGATAAGCGGTGAATCGAGTAGATTTTCACCAAAGTTATGTTGTGCGTTAAGCACTGCACGACGAAACGATGAGGACATTACAGGCCTGGGTAAATTTTGAGGAACTTCACATAGGATGGTGTCCTCACAGGATGTTGAAGGCTATATTCTGAGAGAGCTACGATGACGAAGTTTCTTCGTCTGGATGCCGTCTTTTTGTGCGGCAGCCATGGCGGCACGCCGAGCATTAAATTGTCTATCTGAGGTAAGCCTGACAGTGCGCCTGCGATCGGATTACATACAACTGAGACATTCCACACATCTGTCGCGAACTGTGAAATATGGTCCAGGTGTCTGGTTCTGGGGGCGCTACCTGCCGGACAAGGAGTTCAATGAATACGTCGATGGTTTGTGGTCAGTGTGTAGGTCGCGATATGTCAGCCTTCAGCTGCATGCCGAGAATAGCGTATTGTAATCTAAGCGATAGGCAATCCTCTGTACTGTAGCAGGATCACGTGGATTTCAACCGTCTAGGGAAGAATGTTAGGGATTGTCAGTGACTCTGCACGAACTGTGGTGACAGGGGTCAAGGGCGTTAGTAAAAGCGTCGGCCACAATGGACAACAGTGTGCTAGCGTCAAAATAAACAAACAATGCCATTTCGTAGATAGCGTCTGTAAACGCTTTGAACGCTATACGTGCCTAATTGGTGAATGGCAACTTATGGCCGTCCCCATGGAGGAGATCGGTCATCGGCTGCATCACATGCGCGCAACGAGGAATGGATGGACGATAAGCGTTAACCAGACGACAGTCCACGAAACCGCTAAAAGTAAGAAGGTACAGGATATTCCGCGATTGTAAGTACTTTGCCAGGAGGCACAGGAGTTCCACCGGCTAAGATCCGGCGGCCTAAAAACTCCGTCGTCGATAGGGCTAGTTCGCACTTTTTCGGGTTGTCTGCAACACCCTATTTAGTCAGCGGTTAAAACAAGCCACGCAGATGTGAAAATTGTTGTCCCCAGAAGACCTGGCAGTCAGGATGTTGTTCACGTGGAGATCAACGAATTCTAACCCGTGGGTGACTTTCTGCAAAAAGCGTTGAAAAACCTGGGCGGCAATGATCAATCCAAGTGGTATTTGAGAAAATTCGAAAAGGCCGATTGAAGTAACCACAGCGGTCATGACTACGTCTTCGGTTGCCGCCGCAGACAAAGGTGGAATAAATGAATGTTGCCGAAGATGCTTTTGCCCTCAAGGCGGGTCATAAGATACTGTACGTAGGAATTAGCATAATTGTCAGGGGCTGCTACCATAATGAGATCACGGTGGTTGTTGCGAGGACGCCAGTCCCATGGTTTTTGATAATCAGTTGCAGTGGCTGGGCCCGAAAATCGTCTGAGTTAGGTGGTTAATCCCGAGTTTTTGTCTGCGCTTGAACTCCATAGTGACCAGCTCAAGTTTCTCAGAAGACAACTTACAGGATCTAGCCAATACTGGTGGGCCTGTGGTTCTGATACGACGAGTAGTTGGTGGGCGCATCGGGCACGGCGTTCGAGGCCCGGACAAGTTGTAGAAACTTTTTGAATAGTTCAAAAGATGGTGGAGCATCCGGTATTTTCTACACAGAGCTCGTGGTTGCAACGACCTTGTGATTGCGTTTATTGTTGTCTATTAGCCTCCGACGTTGTTTATCTACTAAAGGGTTGAAATATCAAAAGAAGTCGCTACTGATGATGGCAAACGGATTGGCAGCGACAAAGGAAATCCAGCGGAAGTTCCGTTAGAGACCTAAATCCAGTGTCAACGGACGTTGACCATGCCGTTGTTGAAACGAAGATGAGGAGCGCCTGATTGTGTTGTTTGGGAAAAACGCTAAACTTCGCGCCTCTCTGCTGGAAACGCCATCCTTTTTGAGAGATCTCAAGCGAACATAACGTGACCGGCGGTAGATACACCGGTAGTATCAGTCGCCCTTACTTGTTGTCAGTCCGGTTACCCTGATGCGGTGTAGGAAAAGAGAACGGCGCTGTAAATCTAGTGGCTTTGGCATTATACCGTTTGTGGTAACGACAGACATCTATAAGCAGCTGTTAATTACGTCGATGTAGGGACCTGTTCATAAGAGGACGCCGTGAAGGTCGGCTTTGAAGAAGGCTGGTCGTGTGTGCGCATAGCAGCTACTTCTGCACATAGGACCATGCTTTATTCAAGGTTGGTTGAGTGGGAAACTACGAGCTTTTCCGCAGCTGAGGTGGAAGGGATGGTAGTTACACTGGGACAACTGACAGTGATCCAGGAACGGCCAAAAATGTTTAACTACTTAGTTGGCGATTTCGGCAGCTTCTGACGGCAGTTAACAGCGAGCTCCGGACGCAACTAAGTGGACTGTCTCATACAACCTCTGTATCTACGGCTGTCGTAAAAGTGATTCGTACGTTTTCGGGAGACACTAAGAGGTTGCTGCATCTCAGAAAGCAACGTGAGGGGGTGTCTGTCATCCAGCTGTACTCTACATAAAAGTTGTTGCAGGCAAGCCTTCTCTGTCAGGGTTACCAGCTTGATTACGGCCTCCTTAATGGTGTCGTAGTGGTGTACCGTTGACTACTTAGGGAGGACTTCACGCAGTTGCACTGTGACTTATCTTGGAGGCTTGAGCACTCGCTGACTGAGCTTCGTCTTGTCAGGCGAAATTCGACTGTTGACAAACTCGGCTTCAGGATAGGCAAACCACATCAGCGGGTCCATCTCCAAGAATGGAGTAACTTTTAGTACGACTGCGCCTACCGTATTAAAAGCTTAGGTCCTGGTGTCTTAGCCAGACATGGTGAAGCGTTCGGTAGCTTGTAATATGTGAAAATGAGAATCCTGAGTGGTTTAATAAGCGTGGCAATTCAACTGAATCATGTACCTGATGAACGAAGAAGTGCGATAAGCAAACAATATAATTCCGTAGATAAATAGCTCACGCCGACGAACTGACTCCCCGAATGCTGTGGAACAAGAATACTGGGATAAAATACACCGGATCGCTAAGTAGAAGTGGCCAGCCAATTTTCGGTGAAGATAATTTTGTCGGGTTCGCCAGTTTGTGGGATCGCTCTCACAAAATTCTATTCTAGACTAGGTGAGTTACCCGGTGACAATAGTTCACTAGCCAACAAACCAGGCAGTACTCTATACGTTGTCGAAAACCAGACAGAATTAATTTTATGCGATTAAGTGACAACAAATGCGCACAACTCACTCGGTGGAGATTTAGGCAATGCCTTCGTGAGTAATAGTGGGTTCAGCACAGTAGGTGTAAAAATGCATCCGAAGAAAGTTTCTGGCGTCCAGCTATCGTCTAACTTACACGCAGCGTATCAACAACAGATGTCTGCAAAAAGAGAATTTGCTGTCATTAGAGCAATTAAGCACACTTTTCCCAGCATAAACAGGAAAACGTTTCAAACGCTTTACGGGGTCTCTTTAAGATCGCGCTTCGAGCATGCAAACTGGGTCGCGCATACCGACCTGAAGGAAGACATACTCGCTGCCGGGTATGTCCAGCAAGCGGCTACCGAACGAATCACGGGCTCAAGAAATGTCGCGTGTGAGTCTCGGCTTAAAATTCGTGATCTGTATCCACCTAATGTTCAACGAGTCCGGGGTGATTCACTTCCCATACACTTATTGACAGTAGGCCTGGTTGAACAATCCCTTATCATAGTGACTGGTGACAGCCAGCGAGGTTTCGACAGGGATTTTGCAAGCTCCATCTTTAAAACTTATTCCGGCAGCATCCTTTTTCTTATAGAGTTATGAACTAAGAGAAAAGCTTTTCTTCTGCGGTCATTGATGGTTCTTCTGGAGATTGCTTGGAAGCGTTGCGTAGTTTTCGTTTACCTAAAACAGCTTTACGTGAGTGATCTTGCTCTCTTCCCGCTATTCACTGTAATCCCAAAAAGCGATGCTACACTCTGTTTTCAACGACTGTCTTCCAGATCAACAGGCGCCTGCTGGACATCAGATAAAAGTTACTGGATCTTGGTATTTCGAGTGACTGCCCCTGAACGGTGTATCAATCGCTGAATCCATGAATCGCCGTAGTCAGTAAGCGTTGTTTGTGTGGCACGCAAAAGGGAAAGTGGAGAAGTTACACACGAGCTGGAACAAGGCATGCAATTAGGCCAAATAGATAGACTCCAACAGGAGGCGTCGGACTGTACAACAAAATACCAGCAGAAACTAAGTTGTTGTGAGAAGCCGATATGTCCAGATCGGTTCAGTTCGGTCCAGCTTAGTTTAGTTCACAGGACGTGGCGGCTAGCAGCCTCGTAATTCAATTTCCTGCGCCGGCAAGCAACAGCTTCCCACGCTTCAGTTGTAAGGGTCCTGCATCAAGCTTCGTCCGCCTGATGCCCGTAACCTACAAACGCAGTGGCAGACCTGCACATGAAGAGAAATAAAATGACAGGGCTAAGAAACGAATTGCGTGCATGTTCGTTGACAAAATGGACCAAGAATGCTAGTCATAGACCGTGAGTTCCCGACCTGTCGTGTTGGGGAAAATTATTTTCCTGGGAAACATCATTTTATTAACTGGGTACCTAGTGTACAGATTGAAATCTGCGTCACGGACTCATATCTGTTTTTTTAACTGACTGTTGATTGAAAACCACCTTATCGTTAATGTTATTTCGAAAATCGGTATGGCTGCTGTTGCGGTAGATTGCGTGTGGCAATATTAGCACAAGGACGCTGGGGTTATTTTTACTTTATTTTTTCCATGTTTGTTATCTGTTTATTTTATTCCCAGTTGTCATTTTTATTTGAAGGAAATGGGTTATACCGCAACTTTCAAGGCGATGTTTGAAAATCGTGAATTTTATACTTTTCCACAGTTCCAGGAGTGCCATCAGAGGTACATGGACGAGGCAGGCTTTACTCACGTTCACGGGACGGACCGTAGGTCGGAAACTGCCTTGAAGTACAGTAAAGTGAGGTGGTATGAATTTCTGGAAACCGTGCCAACCTATTATCGTTATACTAAGTACAAAAGGCATAGGAGTGTATGCATGGGTGTGCGACGTATCTAGTGGGTCAACTGTTGTTAGTTTTAACAAATCGGTTCTCGCGACGCACGTTGCAGATCGCGATTTCATTCAGTCCGACGAGATGCGTGTCTGGTTGTGAGCTTTTTCGAGTTGGAGCACAACCACCCTCTCAATCGTCTGACATATGAGTCCCATTCTACGAATTGTGGACTCACCGTCGGTGAATTGAACAAATGCAAGAGTCTGGTCCAGTACAAAACATCAACTGCTGACGTTAAGCAGTATGCAGAGGATGTTTACGGGAGGTGTATCATAATTGCTGACGTTGGAAAAATCCGCCGAATGTTAGATCCTGCAATGTCAAGTGAATTTGTTACGTAAGATTGGTCAAGAAACGTTAGAGAAACTCGAGGAGGTGCTTTCGGTGATTAGTTCGATAGGCGTGGCGCACACTATGAGGGTTGAAAGTAACAGATATAGGCATATCTGCTTTGCCAACGGCAAACGCAGATTGGACAAATTCAGACAATTGTACAGCTCGCTGGTATAGTGCTTCAAGGGCGAAACAAGGTAGGTACGGCCGTTTAGGCGCGGAGGGAGGTTTTTCACATTTTTCATGAAATATTGGAGTGCGTATTAAGGGGCAAATATACAGATCTATCGAGTATAGTGACAGTGTTGTCTTAGACATAGACCAACAGTCATCGGAATCATAAGGGTCCATGCTACGAAGATAGAAGGGTTGTAGCTGAAGTGGTAGAAGTGGGAATCAAGGTTTTCGCCGGATAAGTAAGTTCGTCGGATAAGTGGGCATTGACTTGCGTACACATGGCCAGCTACATTAGGGCATAATCAATAAGCAACAAACAAAACAATACGCACGTTGTTACTGATGGAGTGGGACGTGTTACCCATGTTTACACCATACCGTTGGTAGAAACAACCACGTGATAACGTAGACCGTTTTCCAACAAAATTACTTTCATAGAAACGGGCTGAACGTATAATTCAGATGTAAAACAAACCAACAAACGTGGCGATAGAGTCTTCATTAGTAATTATTGTGATATTTCGTGTACAATGCAATGCAAACGCAACGTGGCCGAAGATTACAAATTCAATTATATTTTGGAAACCACGCGAAATTCAGCGTTTCTGCAAGATGGGAATATGTTTTCCGCTATGAACATTCCCACGGGAGTATTTGTAGAACATAAAATTGGTTTGCAAAGTCAACATTGTACTTTTATGGGGGAAAATGACAACACATTTTTCTCAACAGAAGTGCGAATAGGGACAATTTTCAGGTGTAACTGAATTTTCTCACTTCAACACAACTGCTCATTTGATAAAATCCGTATATTTATCTCGTAATATGCATTTTAATATTTCATGAGAAATTTTAAATGTTTCTTCTCGCGTCTTAATAGTCGTTTTCAACTCGTTTCGACTTTGCTACACCATACCGGCGAACTACATCATAGCTCTGTTCCAACGTTTCCCACATGTTTTGAATGTAGATACTACTCACGGTACAAACAGGCACAAGTATATCACTATATATTCCCTCATACTTCCGAAGTTGGATGTTATATCAGTTCCTCCTAATAGGTGGTATGAAACACCGCCGACCTGTGATGTACGAGTATGTTCGTAGTGAGAAGTATGTTCCACTACATATGGTGTTCGAAATTTTCCAGAAATGATGGGCGAGCAGATTGCGATGAAGACATTCGTACTGTATAAGATGGCTGCACAAAATGAGTGTAGCCCATAGGTTTTCGGTTGCGACATCCTGCTGTGTTACTTTCGTGTACCTGACGCGGTATATAAGCATGTAAGTGGGCAAAATTTGTCCGTCATCTCTGTTAAAAACACTCTTCTTACAGTCGCTTTTTCTTCCACCGAATGGCTACGGCAGACAATGATGGAGAGTAAGTTGCGCTCTTACTGTGTATACCGTGGGTTCAAACGTGATTTGTATATCATCGGCTGAAGGGATAGGAAGTTCCTGAGTTATTTGTGTAATTGGCTGTATATCAAGCCGAAGTGGGCCATCTACGCGCAAACCGATGTTGTCCACTTCGACAATCGAACGAATAGTAGGCTGGAGAACGCAAGCGGACGGTTGAGGAAGAGAACGCACTCAAAAGACTTTCTAACTGTCGCCATTCAGAAAATGCGTATCCACAGTGAGTGGTTGCTGCAGGAGTGAGAAATACAAACGACCTGTGGATGCGACCGTCGTGAGATTGTAGATGTTGGCTGGTACGTGAAGAACATTCTTCACAGAATGACCACATTCGCAAGTCACGTTGCCTAAAAATCTTCGAAGGAACGGACACCCCGTCTCCCCTTCGAAACAGTATCGGAGTGCAAGGTAAGCCGTTCTCTAGTAGTCTCATTGAAGATGGCAGCTTTGTGTGCAACAAGAGGGAGACGCTTTCGTTGTGGATGGCGTACAGGGCACGTATGAATGTACTTTTTACCGCACGATGTGATTTCCATGTATACCCATTCTACTGGTGTTTCGGAAACATTTCCACCCCTGCGGTAAGTTCTTTCACAGTTTTCATTTCCGTTTATCAATGGCAACTCCCGATTCATGAGCGGTGGCCGGCAGAGTACAACTTGACAATTCGACGGTTGGTGGGACCGCAGCCTCGATCGCTTGCTGTAGCCAATTCGAACCATCACTATGAAGCCCTGCATCATGTATTGGGAAGATGCATGACCTGCGTTAACGCCATTATTGCTTTTGCCAGTAAGACGGTGGAACGTTCTAATACTGGCTTAAATTTGTACAACTTGCCAATGGGCTCATCTACAATTAGTGCGCAGTCGAGGTGGTTAAAGAAGGCCAAAGCAGGGTTGTCGTGTGGACATGGCGGTGACTCCATACATGTTGGCAGGTATTGCTGTGATGCCCAGCAGCTGACTTTTCACTCCAAATGTATCCAAATTGCAGACATAAAGGAGTGTCCATTCTGTGGCAAGCAGCCTCAACCTCAGTCGCCCGGTAAGTGCACGTTTTGGACACCCATAACACATAAACCGAAGGCTACATTCTGTGCGGGGAAAAAGCGAGGGTAGTATGTAGATTTGGCCACAATTATCAAGTACATAATTCAAGGTTCTATCCCCACATTTTCGTCCCCAATGACTTCACTCGTCCACTCATGTTTTTCAGCGTAGGTTACGGTTTGGCATAAATCGTAAGGTAGGACAAATGGACGGAGCACATTGTGTCTAAGCATGTGATAGATTTTGACAGTTTAAATCAACTGGACGGAGCAGCTATTGAGTTGAAGTCCTGTGTGAAGTTTTTGTGCATTGTCCTGCGTTAAAGTGTGTTTATAGGCGTTCCTCACGCTTGTAGTTTCATCAAAAATCCTAGCACACGTATAAACAACATTTCGATTGTCAAAATTATAGCGACGATTTCCAGCTTCATTCGTCTGGATTTGAATAAAAGCATGAGCTTCCAAGTCTGATATCGATTTTCATCATATTCTACCCTCAATTCTCGGAAATAACGTAGAAGTAAACTCTGCGTTACTCTCCCATTAATACCTATGCCAATGAACTACCGCACACTCCTTGCATATGTCTTCGGAAGATTGAAACAAAAAATCTTCGGGCAACAGAATTCTCAGATTTTAGGAACCGAAACGTGTCAAAAAATTTCAACAACTTCTACAGCTAGAAAATATTTTCTAAGTAAAAGATAACAGAGACATATGCGGTCTGCCGATTACACGCAGCCAAAATAGAGACAACTGTATGGATATAAACACAGATGCGTACACACTCATTTTGAAGCAACCGAGTATATACATGTGGTCTCCCAGCTATTTGTTACACTTGTATGTAAGTGCGATACTTCTGTGATACCCTGACTGTTAGGTACTAAGGCAGGCAACACCGTTCTGCCTGCACGCTGAGGAGGGTTTGCAGACTGCGTACTCACATGACAGCTTACTGTCGTTGCAAACGAAAAGATAGTTTACGAACGAAGGACATGTATCTGGATAGCCCAATCCATTTAAAACCCCCGATTATCCACCGGCGACACAGGAACATACCACTACTGAGATAATCTACCGTAAATTGCTGAGCAATAAAGGGAGGCGGTAGACCCCTACAGACCCCATCTTCCGTTGCCTCACCTGGTAGGGTCAATTCCGTGGCCTTCCGAATGTAGGCATGTGCTCGTCGCACTACTTTGAATTTGTTGTGGGAAAATATTTTCTCAAAATATTTTTACGTCATTTCCCCCCTATCCCGGCCCAAGGTCTCTTTTCGAAACCTGTTAATCTCTGCTGTTTTTTTAGAGAGACGACTTTATATAAAATACAGTTGAATGCCAGGGGTGGTGACATTTTTGTCGGTGTTATTGTGTCTTACGGTTGGCATCTGCCAATCAGTCACATATATAGGCCGTCATGAGCTGTTAAAAAGTGAGAAGGGATTGAAAAATATTAGTGAGTAAAACGAAGGTTTTCTATGAATGACAGTATTCAATTCAAACTAAAACTGCAGTGCTGCTAAACTGAAGAGGAGGATGGTTCGGATTCCAGCGTGAAGATGTGAATACCCAGTGTAAGGCTTTAGCTGTTTATGATCGGGATTAATAATCCCCAAGGTCTACCTCTTGAGTATCCGAAGGAATGATGGTTGCGTTGCAAACTCCCATTTCAAGCTACGCACTACGACGCTTGTGTGCGACGAAATATTATGGAAGGTTAGAATATTATTCCGTACTTTAAAAATTTAGTAGATAAGTATAATATGTATTTATGGTTGGCGACATCCGAAACAGATTAGCCTGTCACAGTGGACGAAATCAAAGGATGCCTGCGCTTTAAATCACCACCGCAAGTGGCTTGCGCTGCACCACTTACGGTTCCACTCAAACACCACGTATCCGGTGTAAACCCGAAGGAATAAGGCCAGCAGGTGTGTAAGTGAGGCCTTTGTGTCCAGCTGGTCAATGCTGGTTAGCCAATTGAATGGCTAACAGGAAAAGGAAATCCTTATCTCTGAGAAGATAAACAGCGAGAGAGACCGCAATGACAGGATCTAAACCAGGGAGAAAGATGTGTGAAACGTAATACAAGAAACATTTCAGTATACGACTGCATGCTGGTGCATTACAGGGGGGACAAAGTTGAAAAACAAAATTCAAAGTTGAACTACAAAAGATCAGACAGACGATTCATCATTCAATACACCAACAAAGCCCAAGAGAAGAGTACGTAGAAGATCACAGACACCCAAGTTTCTGAAAAGAGGAGCAGATCAGTTGCCAAACGAGCATGGTCTTGGTCGATGCAATCATTAGTAAAAACAGAACGGATTTGCTGATATGACCAACCTGAGCCTAGCGTACTCATTGTCTCTTCGCCGATGGTGCACTATGGGTACGTTGATGACCTACTAATCCAAGGCGGCTGGCACATTCGCGGCCACACACATCGCGACGCCATATAGCCATGTCACTAAGACCTATGGCACTTACGTTCTCGGCCGCGCTATAACTATTAGTTGAATTCGCAGACGCCCGTCCGAACTGTATTCCTCCAAGTAGTTCGGTTCAACGCTAAATCGTCCCAACATCTAAAATCAATTTTGCAACGTGAAAGACTTACCTGCACAGCATCTTGGTATCTCAGCTTTGGACCACCAGGACTTCGCTTACCTGATCTCAGTTGTCCATGCAGCACCTGCTTCGGGATACGGTCATCGTCCATCCGACGGACGTGACCCAGCCAGCGAAGCTGATTCAACATCAGCAAGGCTTCCATCCCGTTCA
>LUCH01018912.1:0-10751 GCA_013368495.1 Paragonimus heterotremus | reverse complement strand
TGGACCAATCAGATAATTAGTACGTTACTCGAGTTAGGGAAAAGTTTGGGAATGCGTCCCAAATACCTAACAAATCCCTAAATGGTCTCCGGATTGGTCCATTGGACCGAATTAGGGATTTACCCCAAATTACCCCTAATTGTGCTGGCAGGGCGAACTCAGCACACACGAAACAAGTGAAACTGATAATGCGCGTTTAATAGAGGCACGGATTAAAATAAACGTGCGCAATATCGTTATAATCCTGAATCAATTTGGATTAAAAGTTATGAAGATGATAACGTGTTTTAGACATTTTTAACGGCTAGTTTGAATATCACAATGAGTGCGGTTAATACAAGTTATTATTCTTTTTTGATTCGCCTACTGTGTGGCCATGCGTTGGTCAGATGTTGGCCAACACCTTGGAGTCGGACATGTGTTTGCTGGGTGAAATGCTAAAAATGATAGTCCCACCAATTCTTTATGGCATAAATAAAAGCCAGTAAATTTTACTTTCAAAAGGGTGTCATAAGTTCCACCAAACTTAGTGAAGTTTATTTAAGCGCACCCATATTTTGAGACATTTTCTAACGGCTGCACCATCGTGATTTTTAGGCAGGTATAGAGAGCGTTGTAAGTTTCTGTTTGTGCCCAAGAGTGTAGATGCTACTAACTTGTTTTGCATTTCACGATTGAAAAGTTAGGAAGGGTACTTCCAGAATGTTACTTATTTTTGCTTACGGGGATATGGAATTTTAAGCACACCCACAAAGCTCGTATTATTATGGTTCATATTCGAAGTTTGTGCAGGTTCAGGGGGACATGTTCGGATCGCCCGGTATGAACTAGCAAATGTCTGTAGTATCATTAGAGTGCCCCGGTAGAATGCCGTACTACTGTTATGCTTCATTTTTGGCATATCCCAAGTATTTACTGAGATATGGAACTTCTAGCTCATCCTTACAACCTTGTACCTGAGTCTTCCTTCTAGTTTTCCTCAGTTCCGAGCTTCTGTTGACACTATGCAAGAAATTGGGATGCTGGTGAATGTGGTCCACTGTTCTGGTGTACAAACTTGGCGGCGGAATAGGTGGATGTCCTAAGTGGATACAAATGCAAAAAGACGGGGTATAAGTTCTCTCACTCTCGTGGATTTCTTTCAAAAATTAAATATGGGAGTTAGAGAAGCTTCAAACACGTTGGATATGAACACCGAAATTGCTCTAAGCAAAATGGATGATTTTAGAAAGGCTAAAATACGTTAGAGACCATTTTTTCCATTGCCTTGTTGCTTGCGCGGGTCCCTAATCATTTTGCCACTTGAGAAAATATCTTTCATAGAAACAGTAGCACTTGACGTTATTGAACGGGTGTGTTTATCTGCCATTCATATGGGAAAGGTGCAAAAATGAGTAGTATATATTACTGTAACTCAGCACCTGTGTGCTACCTGGTCCATTGTTTTTTTTATTATGCTCGCATATAGATTGTCACCAGAACGTAATGTTTACCTGCCTGATAGCCGAATACTCACATTTAGCTTCGTTATTTCTTCAATGATTCTACTAACTTCCGCTTGTACCATCTCAGTTGCAGCAGTTCCATTTTCGTATTATAGATGCTTTTGATTCGGGAAATTGTTGATCTAGGATTTCGTTAGCTGCATACTCCACCGATGGTGTAGAATCAAACAAACCGAAGATTGCTGGCTAAGACTAACGCGACTAGTGAACGAGGGGTAAAGTGTTGACAGGCGAATTCGATGTGGACCAGCGTATAAGAAAATGAAACGATAAAACTGCGAAACGACAAGCGAACGCGCGGCGCGAGTCTCACTTTCGAGTGCGCCTGGTACTTCTCAGTGTCCATACTCGTCCAGACGAACGTTTAAGCACACATAAAAGTCGGAATCAAAAATAGTACAAATAGCAGTCGTAACTGTAACATAATCAGCAATAAACAAAGGCTGTCGCTACAGTAGTTATCCGTGTGATTTTTTTCATTTTGCGCTCTTTCATTCTCTCTGTATAGATCTCGCAGTGCTAAAACGGCAGCTGCAAGGCTGTCGCACCATGCATTATCGATTTGGTGGGACATTACTTATACCTTAGCGCCGGACAGCTGCACTACCGCTGGAAGGCATACTGTTCGGTTTTTTATACTGCACGTTCATGACGTTAATAACAGGGGTCGGTGCTGAAAGATTGTGATGGTGCTTCATGATGTTCTATGTTGACTGTAGCTGGCCAAATGTCTGAGTTGACTAAAGTCATCGTACGTTGGAAAGAGAACCGCGTAAACCTTGAGCTTGGTATTTCGGAGGGAGACGTATTGGACTAACTGTGAGACCGATGCACTGTACAAACAAGGGGAGATGTTTGTGAACGTAAAATCGACGTTAATCGAATCAACCGGACACGGAGTCTAGAGAATTCGCATGAACCGTGCTTATTGCGTTTCTGTTGTGTTGCTAAAGGGTTGTTCCGTAATCGACAACCATTAGCGGAAGAGGTCGTCCTACAGGCTGGATTATTCAATCAGCAAATGCTTCGTATGTTCGTGCGTTCGTCTTTCGCCTGAAGAATCATCAGCTATCATGCTGCACTGGGCGTTTAAGAGCCGTATGACGTTCATTGCGACAACTTCGAAAGTAGGTTCCCAAACCGCGGTTGATTTTTGTTGTGGCGCACATTCCGGTTTGAGCGTAGTAAGTTTAGCAGACTTCCTTTAAGCAACAACGTTGTTATAAAGTAAAATCGATACGATTTGTAAAATGAATGAAGCTCATTTCATCGCAGAAATCAAGTAATGGATTTTTTGAAGCTAAAGCACTATCGCGGCTGTTACTATATAAAAGAATGGAGAGTTGGTGACAGAGAACGTACAACTCGAAAGTCGTTTTTGGTCGCTTGTACAAGAAACAGACAGGATACCGCCAGTTTATCACACACCACCCGAAGACACTTGCGGGTAGGCCGGTCGTGATGCTCGTGATGCTCACACCACAATAGCAACGGACGAAAGCAGAACTTGAACGACTCCGGACGAAATGGCTCACTAAGAACACTGGAAAATTAACCATTCCATGCAGTTTGTTAAACCAGAAACCACAGTTTTCCATTAGCAGAATATTGAGAACCTGTGGTACTTTTCGTGGAAGCACTTTCGAGGATATCTGGATGGAACGGATGTCGACTCTGTTGACATCTGCGTGAGATTTTGTGGGGAAAGTGACGGCCCAATCGTCGTCTGTCTTATCTTATACAGCTGGCACCATTACATGCGTTCGTGGTTCTGAATTATTCGGAAGATGAAGCCGTTAGTGTTCGAATGGGGCATCGGATTCAAAACTCGAGTAACTTCTGCCAGAGGAAAACGATCAAGTATGCGATACTAGTTGACGCTCAGTAAAGCACAACTATAATACCCAAAAACCTCGTGTTTGTCATGGAGTGTGCATCTTACTATTTCACGAAAGTGCGAAAAATGTCCGTTCGCTTACAGGTCGTTTTTTCCAGTTTTTTTGACCTGAATTCGTCGTACTCCTTGATTGACTGGAACGCTTTATTACATTGCATCTGAAGTCGCTCTAGTTTACTTTACAGAGCCGGTTTGCGATCGTGCTTAATGCGGTCGCCAGCGAAACATCCATTTGCAATTGTGCTATATCTGTATTGCTTATTCTTAGTCCTGTGGTCTTTATGTTCGTTAAGTGAGCCTGTTTGGCTGGTATGTACGTGTGACTTAGTAGTGCTATGTTTCGACCAACGATGAAATTTGACCCAAAGGTATTCTCATCGGCACCATCCCTGTCCAACATCGACTCAAAAGTAAATAAATCGAAAGTGGCCACAAACATATTCGGAGTGTTTCACAGTCCAAACGCACTCAGGCATCGGTGTTCGTCGTGAACGAAGTTGGTGGCAATAACTGCCTAAGTGAAATAAAAATTTTACTACCCGTTCAGTTGGATTAGTTCAGCCAACGGTGAAAGAGATGAAACAGACATCAACGGTTACACTGAGAACACTGCACTGAACTGGTCTTAGATAAAATGCATTTCCTAAAAGTCGCATCATATGGTGAGAAAATTTCAGATCGGAAACTTTGTGGCTTGGGCGCTGGTCTTAGTATAAAGACACTGATTGTTTTATGACGGCCAAAAGGTCTCCACCATGAAGAGAGTGAGAATCTTTCTATTCTGTTTAGTTATCATTTGGGTGAAAAGTTAATAATACAGTGGCGGCATTGAGGAGAATGTCAAATAAGAACTGTCTACATTCTTGCTGCCAGTGATGGGAAATATTCACCGTCATAGGCAGATTAGAAGTTGAGGCAAGTGACACCGAGGTGCTGTGGATGTCGGTTGTCACAAGTGAACCTAGACTTCCGCGCCCTTGAGTTTGTTGTGGTAGATTGAGGGGATCTCACATCTTTGTGACAAAAACAGATTTTTCGGAAGAGATGTTGACTTTATTTCCACACGATTGAGCACGCGCAATTCGTAATGAACTGGCCTCTCTTCTCACCAGCGACTGTCTTCTTTCGGTCATTGCAGAATTTACTAAAGGATGCGGCCACTTAAGTGATCTGTGGTGACAGCTTTATGAATTTCGTGGATACAATATCAAAAACCGCCGGAAAATAAAAATACGCAGTTGTGGAAAGCTTCGTGAACCCCAAGAATGATTTGCAGTTAAACGAGTCTGCTGGCAGCCCAAAAAGCAGTGTTTGGATGAACTCAATGTCTTTAGTGGGACGAATTTAGTTTGTCTGTTAGGAAGCGGACAGTAATCTACAAGGCTCCAAGACTAAGTTAACTTAGAAAGAGATAAGTTATGACAACCATCCACTCAGGCTGCGTGCAATCGGCAAACCGTGAATGTCTCTGTAATCCCTGAGATGAAAATGCAGTTTAATAACTAAAGTTGCTATAATTTTGTGGCGTGTTTTAGTTATGTTGGTGGGAAATCTTTCAGTTTCAATCTTTAGAAGACGTAAGCATGGAATTTGCGGTGGTTTTATTGCGGAAGGATTAGTGGAAAAATAACGAAAAGTTGCATTCTACATTATTTCACAGAAGTAATAATGGAATTTAATGAAACGCGATGTCAGAGACGTGGAAATATGCTTTCATTGAAAGTTCAATATAACTAAACAGGAAAATGTTATTATGCCTTCGACGACTGAACCGCAATTGAACCATGAGAACTGAGTATTTAAAAAAAAACTGGAAACATGAGATACGTCGGTAAAAATATTCCAACATATGATTATCCGCAAAAACCGGGCAAGTCAGCCGCAGTTACTTAGTTATAACATGCGCAGCCGTTCGTTGTTACTACGGCTGTAAACTCTTCCATGGAGCCATGACCTACGGGAAAATGCGGACGGGGGTATCCGCTGAACGGAAGACACTGAGGAATACTTCCCGCTTAAAAGCTTACAACAATTCTGTGTAATTGCCCCAGCTTACGAGTGAAACAATGCAGTAACCTAAGCTGGAACACGTAACTACTCCATCTTTTTGTCCTACCTTACGAAACAAAGCAGACGGCACCGTATGCTGAAACGCTTAGATTGACGAATGAAGTCAATGAGGGCGAACACGCTAGGCTATCGAACTGAAGTGTGTATTTCAAGTCTGTTGAAAGTGGTACACGCTACCCTCGCTTTTCTATAGAACCAAATGTAACCGTTGAATTCCATGCGTTCTGGTTGTCGTTCCGGATAGTGATAAAGTCATCATCATCTCGTTCATCAAATCTGATATGTGTAATATAACTGCGTTCGCATATTTGAAAGAACTGAGTTTCTTCAATTGTGCCAACAGGATAACCGCTACAAGTTATACTGATTCTCGCTTTCTTAGACTCAAGTGAGGGATACACTGTCCGCGGATGGTCTGAGTGGACATCTGTTATGAATAGTGTTCGAGGCTTGGTTTCCATAATCGCTGGAAGACCGAGAACAATGGTTTAAGAATTCAAAACGTGCACCTACCAGGTGACTAGGGTTGGCAAATTATACTCTACCACTTCACGGTTTGGGACACGACCTTTGTAAACTGAAATGAACACTACAGAGAGCCTTACTATATGGATGAAAATGTTACCGTAACGCTGACAGAATGTGTATTTAAAGAAGCTCTACAAGACGATAAGAATGACACTCGCAGGTGTCCCGCATGCTATTTACGATGGAAGCGGCGCCCACATTTGCACATGGAATTGGAATGTGCGAGGTGATCACTAGGGGTCCTGGAGCTGTGAGAAAGTGTAAAATTCACGATTCGCAGGCGTCGCCTTGGATGCCGCAATGTAGTCCATTTCCTAAGAGTAAAGCAATAAAAAAACAAATAAAATGAAAAAAGAAATGAAATAAATATTTTAGCCACCATGTGTTAACATCGCCGCCCACGATGGACCACAACAACTGCAGCCATACCGAATTTTGATAATGTCATACGATAAGGTCGTTTATTATTAACAGCCTGGTGAAGCAAGCATACATGTGCCCACGATGGAGGCTTCGGAAATTTCAATTTCTGCAACAGGTATCAAGCTAATGAAGCGGAATTCTCGACGAAATAATTTTTCAAAACACGGTGGCTGAGAAAATCACGGTCCACGACTAGCATCCGAGGGATTAGGGTATAATGCACAGCGTGCATAACTCGACGTGTCACTCTCATTGGCTACATACAAGCACCCAAATATACTTCGCTTAAGGACCTCTAGGGAACCAGTACACCCACTGTTTGTCGTAAAATTACGCTGTCGTTGGCTAGCTTGTTTCATTTTGCAAACAGATGTTAACCAACATTTCCGTGCAACCGGTTACAGTGAGATTGTGTGTGGAGAATGTCTACTTTGCGCACACAGGGTAATTGCATAAACGTCGTCCGTATTCAGAACAGACATGTGTACGTTACTTCAACCTTGCTCTTGTCGGTCGAGTTTGCCACCTTCGTGATCAACCCGCGTGGTTTCGGCAGACTGTCTAGTCACCTTACAATGATGTTAGCAGAACATGGACGGTCTAGCCGGCTGTCGATCCGTAAGCAAAGACGACGTGTTTGGCGGTTGGATGTTTCAGAAACTGCCACAGTGTGTGCAAAGATTTGCCACTTACAAGTAGTTACACAAATAAAGGCAGTGGCGCTGAGTTTTCATCGAGCCTCTGACAACGGGCGTACACAGCAGCATGCACACAGAAAACACAAGCGAGAAAACACGGCTGCAGCAGGAGTCCTTAGAAAAGTCGCAAGATCGTTGTTTACTACACTATATAGGTAGCGTACCATGTAGCGTATTGCCACGGACAGTCGGTGGTGGCACACTGGAAATGCAGAGTTGCGACTGAAGATTTAAAAACAATCTTCCGATTAACTTATAACACTCGTGTAGGTCAGCTAATTTTACCACCAATTCCTTTGTCTGTTGGAGGAGGTTTCCCCCCAAATAACAGAACTTCCAGTGAAATCTGTCCCTCCATTATGCTATGGAGGACGTTGCCAAGGTTTGGCTCACGACGACAAAGACAACGTGAAAGTAGAAGGTAGTTTGCGTTAGGACAAACGGTGCATTGATTCAGACAAGAGGTGAGTAGTTCTTATATGTAGTCAGCGGGAAAGGCATGCAAAATGGTGTATAACAAGAGTGTGAAAAAGCAATAGAACCAACATGGGGCTATATATGGAATCAACCGGCTGAGCACCTTTTTTCGCACAACATGTGTTTGAGGACATGCGTAGCAACAGTATGTGTAAACAATTGTGCGTATTCGATTTTGTACATTACTGTGTCGCAATTTTGCACAGGTTCAGAAGGTCAGTACAATGTTGCTCAGTATGATCTGGCAGACAACTGTAACATTTATGGAACCGTTATGAAGCCTTTTGTGAGAGCATCCCGTTTAATATTTGTTGTAACTGAATTACTAACAGGGATGGACAATTTTAAGCGCACTCACACAGCCCGCACAGGGTTGTATTTTGTTTGTGGACGTTATTACGCAAATTATATTGGTGGCAAAATGGATATCATTTTCATGCACACTGAGTAGCAGGACATGTAGACGCACAAAGGAGCCATTAACTTGTGAATATGTCAAATATAATTTTCTAGTTTTCACGTTTTATTCAGAAAGCTCTTGGTGAGGAAGGTGGAGCATGAAACCGGTTCCATTTCATGCCCGTGAAAATATAATTCGATAGGCTAAACAACGGGCTCAGCGATCTTGACGTCAAGTTTTCTCATCGGCGAATGAAAAAGCAAACCGCTAAGTAGAGAATGAGTTCGAGGATTGGAATGAAAAAGGATGATTAGGGCGTAATGCGTGATTCAGGTACGCACATACATATATATTGCTATGCCAGGATTCAAACGATAACGTAAGGTGCGTGCGAAAAACGCATATTTTTACATTTATATACGCGCGGTGAGATCCCTTCTGGCCCACTCGGAATCCCAAGCACAGCTCAACCAGTCCGACAGAGCTTGACAGTCGTCCTCTTTAGCGCTTGGCGTGCGATTATATTGAAGATCCTGTCCCATTCGCCTTCTTGGTGCCTTCACTTCTTTGCGTTGAAGTATGCGTGTTGTACTGCGAGTAAGCCATTAGATAAAGACTGCTTGCAGATTTACTAAATTTTTGCCACGACTTCCGAATCGCGTTGGCACGAGACTGGGGAAGCTTTATGCGTATGAACCGAAGAACAATGAACTGGCTTCGTGATGTACACATATACTAGCGCGAATATGAATAGTTAAATAAGTGTACATGTGCCAACCTAGTGCCTATATTTTTACGCATATGTGTTGGCAGATATACGCATTTCCCTATATCTATATATGTATGGTCATGCACAACATTATTCACGTGTACGTATGTACATGTATGTAATTACACGGATTAAACAGTCGCAATTGATCGCAGCTGGCACATCCCCGTTGAATTTTCTGTCGGTCGCCTGTTACTTACTGGCCCACCCACGCATGATATACATATGATGAATCCTCGACTCCGCAATAAATAGTGAATAAAAATAAGGTACTCGAGATAGCACCTTGGAAAATAGACGTACCTCCTTGAGCGGGTAGCAGATTGAGAAGGGACCTCATCCGGGGTAGAGGTGGGGAGCAAAGAACGGGCTAGCTCAATTTCCGGAAGCGTTAGAGATTGCTCACTTGATGCTTTCTTTGTGGGAATGAAGGACAAGACTTTGTAGGCGGGTTTGAGGTAGTCGGTCAAAAGTTTGATATGTTTGTTAAAACCGTCGCTTACTTAAGATTTTGCGGATTGTTTGAAGGCGCCAAAAGGTTCTCCATGGAAATGCTGCATCAGGTTTCTGACAGAGTCTGTTCGCAGTTAAACGAGCCCGCAAGTGTTGAGATTTTAGGGGCATAAGAGATGGAATTTTGACTACTTGTGGAACTCACTTGTAGCGGTCGCGTGTAGTTCACTAGCCTTTCGGCGTGGTCCTGAATGTCGACAACAGGTTTGCCTGCCAGTTGAAATCGGCCGGCTGGAAGGCTAAGTGGATGGCCATAGGCTAGTGAGGCTGGTGTTGCACAACCATCTTTGGCGGCATCGCAAATTTCAAGTAGAACTAGCGGTAAGGCTTCCTTCTAATCCGTCCTCTCACGAGCACGTAATGAAGCGCTGAGCTAGCGAAGAAAATGCTCTACGACACCATTCGATAGTAAGTGGTATGTCGCGGTGGGTGCTTTTTTCGCGCCTAACAGCTTGGGTAGCTGTAGAAATAATGTCGATTTAAACCGTGCACCGCAATCAAGTTTATTCGTCGATGGGCAATCAGAACTCGCGATCAAATACTGCATGAAAACACCAGCAACAGATAATGCTGATGGGTCCAACAGCTGTACGGCTCTCAGCCGTCGGGTGAAACAGTTGATACACGTAACAAGGTGTGTGTACCCACGAGTATGTGGAAATGGCTCGACAAAGTCCAGGCGGGCATGTTCAAACGATCGTCGGAAGTTGAGAAAGCTCCCAACGGTCTGCCCGTGTGTCGGTTTGCCTTGAAACGTTGACAGCCAATGAAGCAGCGGGCTCAATACTGCGCGTTCCCGTTCATGTTAGTCAACAATCGACCACCAGTCAGTTTTGGCGATGTACGCGTTCATCGACGCGACAGGTCGTGCTGCGTTTCACAGATTACTGTACGCAGTCAGGCACGATTAGCATGGAATATCCCAGCAAATTATCACACACATTAGCACCAGCCGAAAACGTCAGCGACACCATGAGAATGTGTAGGTTGATTTGTTCCAGGTCATCCACAAACGGTCTATCCGACCGGTACAGTGCAGTCGCCTTGCTAGGTGAAATCAAGTCGGCTTCTGTGGAGGCGGTGTGATTTCCTTTCAAAAATACCCGCAGCAACCTTCGCGGCTTGGGAGACATGGTGTGTGTCCGTAGAAAACTGGGTAATATACTTCACCTTTTGGGCCCCATAGATGACTAACTGTCAGAATAACTCCATAAAGCGCTCACAAATGATTGCCGTCCTTGAAAATACGGAAGTCACGGCCACCGTCTGTAGGGCGAAGTCAGTGTACTGCCCTGTACACGTCTAAAAGCCTACGCCGAAGGTGCCGCGTCACGTTTCAGTTTAACTGGGTCGCCGGAAGATGGCTGGCAATTCTGCAGGACTCCATGTTGCAGCACTGTACCTATGGTCGTGTCTGATGCATTCACAAAAATTCTGGTCGAAATAACTGCTTGTTGTTAGTGAAAGAATA
>LUCH01018911.1:0-10946 GCA_013368495.1 Paragonimus heterotremus | reverse complement strand
AATTTGTCCGGACATAAATCGTGCAATATCAGCCTACTGTCTTCTTTACTACTCTTGTGCCCTGTTTTGTTCAACGCTGTGAAGAGACCGAACTGTTTTCAATTTGGAATCGAGCCTTCATCACTCCGAGACGATAATATTGTAGAATGCGAGCGTTGCAAACGAAAGGTATGTTCCGCGGAAGGCCTTGGCAATTTATCGCTTTTCGTTTAAATCTACGAGGCAGGTGGATCAACTCAAATACAAACCATATTCACGGGACTGTATCTTATTCGTCACACAAAACGTCCTAGAATCATCCGCCAACTAACCAGATTCATACCACATCACAATAGATCTGATAGCCACTCAGCATCAGGAAGCGTTTCTTCGGAATGACGATCTCGTCCGATCTACTCGTACAGTACAACAGTGGATCTCATCACACTTAACGTCGAGTATATGCCACGGCAACCTCATCTTGTCATCCTGACAAGTTAGACGACTAACACTTAAACTCGCGGCTGTGCACATCTTGGTGAGTTGTCGTGGTTAACTAACCCTCTGTACCAAGGATTATTCTCAGATTCAAAAGATATTGAAGATCAACGCTAACAATCACACTAAATGGCACATTTACTGGTATCTGACATACAATACAATCCAAACCACCCACGATAATGTGTCCGAACTCAGTCAGTTATCATGTGTAACGACCAATATGAGACGCACTAATAACCCTCTCACAACGTCAAAAATGTCAACCTTCCCTAGTTTTTGTTGTAGATAAGAATAACTGTTGGCTCCTCATCCTCCTTGATGCTAATGCCTACATCTTTGTGCAAAGTGCCCACAAAGATAACATCCTCGCACTATTTCGAGCAGGAAGATGCAAATATAGTGGGTGGAAGAATGATCCTCTCGTTTGCCATCAAAATTACAACCAAAAACCTCGGTTCGTTTTGGCTCATCGTACCCATCGCTGATAGCTTTCGTTTCGGTAGCACCTGAAGCAGGTAACATGATATTAAAGAGTCAACAAGTACTTTGTAGTGCCCTCCAATGTCCTGTTTTGGTTCTTCTCCGAAATACCATGATTTACGTTCACAATAAAAACCTGCACATTTCGAAAGTCGAAGATGCCTCTATCACTACATCAAATGATGAGCTGAGAGTGAATGCTAACTGATCATCATTCCGTTTGGTGTCGTTTTTCATCTCTTGACTTTACGGACGCTTTGACGTAGGTCAATTTTCATCGAAACAAAAGGAATGTAATTATTTCTTCTAGACACACTTCCAACTGGTAAATTAGGCCGAATTTTGTTTTATATGGTAACAAACCAAACGTTGAGGGTACTGCCAAGTATAATACGGGACAGATAAACTTAAATTGTACTAGATTCAAATCAAACCTCGGACCAGGTCAAATAATTGGCTCGGGCGCAACACAAGAATTAAGTGATCATGAGCAATACGGTGGTAGGTGGGTGATACAACACGCACATGAAAGATCAAGTCGAAAGGTTGCCAAACTTATCGACTGCAACCATTTCTTTGAGGAGAAAGATGCCGTTCACATTAGCCACAATGTCTAGAGGTAGATCAAAAATAATGTGGGAGTTGAACTGTCAATCGTAACCGAGGCTGTGCACCCCTCACCTTTGAGTACAGAAGTTCGCACGGGGAAATAACCTTCTTTGGTGTACAAGCAAGCCGACTCGCAACCCGGAGCAACATTCTGACAACTGATTGCAAAAACACAGTCTGATACTTCGGTACTGATCAAATGTTGACTGATCTTAATAATTCTTTCCATTAATATATATTTAATCTGACCATCGAACACAACAAACAAGCCCTGCTATTCCGGGAGATCAATGAAGGTATTCGAACATGTGAAGCAATGCAACCAAGTCTAATAATACTTTATTGTACTCCCTACATGGGACGATTGAAAAAAAAACAAAGGTATAAATTTAAAGCAGGCAAGTGGGAATGGACACAATCAACAGGAACAAAATAGAATAGAGCGCCAATGAAAAGACGGGCTATAACTGACGATAGAAACAATGGGAAAAACTCTACGATGTAATACAACGTATTTGCGCGCGCACATACACACGCGAATGCTGTGTGTGTGGGCAAGCGAGATCTACCACCAAATTGTGAAATTATTGCGACCAGTTAAATAATCCTGCCACAACAGACTGTGATGCTTTATGGCGGTTTGTTGAAAATCCTGAGATGAAAATGCTGAAATGTCTGTGAGCAAAACGAAGGCAATCAAAAATGGCTAGTACTGACTCTGGCTACGAGTACGTGGGTGCACAACAAATCCCACGTAAGAAACAGGCTACCAGCGTGTAGATTTACGAACGTCCATGAATGTGTGCACATATCAATCAATCAGCCGCTTTTACATATGCTCGGGATGATTGCACAAACAATTGAGGAATTCCGAAGGAGGTAGTTCGCGCGTGCAAATCTTATGCACAGCTGTGAACAAAGGGTATTTGTCCAGGAGATTGCGCTGTTTCAACATCGTGTGTACCTCGGCAGCAGTCAACGGACCCTGGGCACTCTGACCATCCAATCCACGTTCCAGTTCTTCTAGCGTCTGGTTAGATGTAGCCAGTGCATATCCCATACGCTTGTTTCGACCGCCGTAGCACGTTGTGATTAGATCCGCGACGCCGCAGCTCTCTAGGAATGTACCCTCTTGAGGACCTGGAATGGGAATGCACAAAGAGCGCTCGAGTTAAAGTTGACTACTAAACTGATCAGATCCTCACCTTCATTAAAGACACAGCTTACATGGTAAACATAGGTGTCAAATGACATAAACAGTTGTGTCTGATTTGGTGATAGGAAGACGGCGTGACTCACAGGTTATTTTTTGATCATTCGTAAACAGTTTAACTACTATAGAATTATACACGGATCCAAGGTGATGCATAACTTTGACTAAACAAATGGGATATGCGGGTTTCGCTGTTTTGGGGCAGCTGCTCCCTTCATATACAGAGGAATTAGCGAACGAGTTTCTTTTCGGTGTTACCTTGTCAAACTAAACAGAACACAAATACGTGTATACAAGAACTGGCTGTTAGGGTGAGGTTGGACAGGTTGAGCTCTAAATGTGGTGGAGCTTTATGAGACAATATATTAAAATGTCACGTAAACTAGACGTGCAATTGTTACATCATATCATTAAGGTTGCGCAGCGGTTGAGCCATCCTCTGGTTGCAATCGATTTGTCACGATCTGTTCAATGTGTTTACGAATTGCATCAGCTGGCAGCCAGGGTGAACATTTATCTGTCCATTCATGACAGCCAGGAACCTAACCAGCCATGGTTTACCGCAACAGAGACGCGGCCGTCATAGTTCGCTATCATATGATGGTTTGCCTACTCTATTGTCATTACGTAACCTACACCTCACACTGCAACTGTTTAACGTTTGTCTTGCGTAACTGACGTACAACTTTATTGCTAACGCTTTCTGCAATTCTATTTTCCCGAAAATTTTATTAAAGATGGGCTGCATTCAATTTGTATTAATGCAAAATCTTCGATTATTCATCGCCAATAGATTTGGTATCATTGCCAGAAATGGTTGTTTGCCACATGCGATAACTTGCTTTGTTGAGACAAAGTCACGTTTCCTACCGCTATGTTCAACATTTTCCGTTAAGAAAAGATAGATTGACGAGACAACAATGTAAACGGAAAATCTTAAAAGTGCAGGGAGACAGATGAGATTGGTTGCGGATTGTTGTCCGGAAAAAGCTCTGGGACTGTACCCAAGTCGCCAGTAACAGTATCACGTATCTAGCAACATCGCAAACAGACACACTCAATCGACTGTGGTTCTATGATTCGCTTAGTTTCGACCCACAAAGGGTTCTGTATCAACGGCGATTACATCCAATATCCAAGACATAAAATTGAGTTTCATTTTGTCGAAACAAATCACGGAATTCGGTCGCCTGCCGGAAATAAATGGTCAGCCATATAAATTACTGTGGGATAACATGGACATGATCTACGTAACGGACATGACTTGGTGATCTGGCGAGCTGATCACCAAGCTGTCGAGCGTCCGGAAAAAGGAATGAAGTGCGCGATAGTGAAAGTCATTCATTAAATCAAACAACGAAGCCAGAATAGAACAGAAGCGAAAACCAGCCAGACTGACGGTGGTTCAATTATGTAACCAGTATGGGACTAACAGCCAGCTTTATCAAGTGCTAAACATCTTCTGAATGCATACCATCGCCAAAACACTATCGAAACACTTTGGGTCGTTCACTTAACTAGGAAAAATCGGTTACTACGCTTCGTTAAGTCCTGCATACCAAAAAGTTGCGCTACCAGCTTCTACAAACAACGCGAATTGATTAGCGGTTTTTCTTCGACGTAACAACGGACTCTGATCGAACAGATGTATTGACATGCATATGTGCATTAATATGCAATGATGAACGCATCGGCCATAACCGACACAACTCATTGTCACTGTGGTATTGAAAGCTAGGTCATACAGAGGTTACACTTATCAATACCGATGATTCTACATCACACAAACTGTATGGATAGCGATAACAATGGCTGAGTCATCAGAAGACGGGCCCTCGTCTCCTAAGAAGATTTACGGTGTACAGAATAACTAGCTACCTGTTGACGTCTACAGAATGTTTCTTTAGCATTTATTAGTTAGCGTTCATATGATTCATCCTTAGAAGTTCCTATATGTACTGGTGCAGTGAAGATGAGCGATCGTATTATACTACTCATACCGCGGCTATTCAGTAGCAGATGCAGAGCGTATATTTTGACATCGTACAAGCCACAGGAAGAATGTAGGAAGGATCATTAAAGTGCAGCATCACCCATAATGGTCCCTGCTACTTAATGGAACTGAACATTGACGTCTGTGGCACCCGAGACGGTCTGAGGCCGAATACTGCGTGTAAATGAGTGGTTTTGTGTCTGGTTTTGTTTCAATGCTTAACCCATGTATTGCTTTGCCGAATAAACAACCCTTGTGCCATCCGCGTTCTCGGATCACAACACTGGTGAATTCTCAAATGTAACTAAAGTATCAGTGACTGTCATTCTTGTACTTCCGTGAACACAGTTGAACAAGTTTTGTTCCACTTTTTGCAGGCACATATCGCAATGTTACAAAAGCAGATATGCAGGGCAAGTGTTCAAATTTGATTATTTAGACAGTGGAAGAGGGCGTACACAGCATGAGAAACTTTTGACATTCCATAGGTTTACGGATATCAAACATCGTAGTTGGTTTCGTTCACGGAAAAACACAAAACAGAAGACCCACTGCGCCGCAATAACGTGGAATACGTTATTTCCTTATTCTTTATAAGACTGAGATCATGCTCAATGAGCCCGTTTAGTGGAAAATGATGGTCTTACAACAGACCATCTGTGAGTGGTGATTCCGAAAAAACCCGACCCACACAAACCATCAGTTGCTGTAATGAGTTCAGCAACAGCAGACCAGAACCGATTCACGAGACTGAACATTGACATGGTGTGAAGGCTTGCGCATCTCGATGACCTGTTGGGCTAAACTGGACAATGTGGCCACCATACCGATGGATTCACTCATGCCAAGCAGGTCAATAGGTAGAGGTCTGACAAACCAGTCTCCTGGTCCTCCAAATTGAGGGTTGGAAGAAAGCTGGCAACTTTTTCCGGAAAAAGCACCAGTTTTAGTACATTGCCGCCTACCGGTTGCCCCGCGGTACAGACTTTTGAGCCAAAGGCTTTAGTTGAGAACCCTAATCGTTCTCCTGTCTAGGTCTGGGCATCCTGGTAATATCTTAACCCACACACAACCACGAATATTCATAACACCAGTAATTCCATAATGCATCATCTATCTCGCAGGATAAACCGGGTCACTCTGTCTACTGCATACAGCAAGGTGGATAAACGAAAACATACTACTGCTGACCCCCTCCCCCACTGTTCTATCAAATTTAGCTCTCACGACCCTCCCGACCCCCACTTCTGGTGATCACTCTGTAGGTCCCGCAACAGATATGGTTAATCACAGTTACACTGTGTCGGTAAGTCACATTTTTTCCCATTCAGTTTCAAGCGTCCCTCACCCCTTGCCTAGACTTAGAAAAAAAATATTACGTGCTTTTAACGCTCGCACTTTAGAACAAATAGATCAGCAGGTCGCTCTCGCACGAACATTGGACTGGTTAAATGTCGATGTGTGTTGTGTTTCAGAGACTAGAATCCAGGACAGTAGATAACGTATGGAACTAACGGCATCCGCACTATCTACCCGATACTGGTTTTACACATCGTGTGACTCCACGATCACCACTACCGATCAGGCTGGAGTAGATATAGTCCTCAACACGACGGGCGCGGCCGCATTAGTAGATTGAATTCCTGTTAGCAGTAGGCTTTTTGCCGTCCGCTTAGCCGGTTCTGTTAAGGCCAGCTCTAGACGCAACATATTCAGAAACCTTTTCAGCGTCTGATTATGCTCCAGCCGACTGTAGTGAAACCGGAGTCAAGGATGCTTCTTATTCGGATCTGGCCGCTTTCCTTCGGTTGACACACGGATCTGATATAGTCGTTCTGACCGGAGATATAAACGCTCAGGTCGGCCGTCTTGGTGACGCCGAGTCTCGTTTAGAAAACAGGTTTGGGATAGCATCACATCGCTCAGATAATGGCGGGCGACTGTTGCAGCTGTGCACTAAGCATAAGCTATTTGTAGCCAGCACTAGTTCTAGATATCGTGTACGTCATCGATATACTTGGTGTCCATCTTCTCCCAATCAGGCCTGGTCTCAGATAAACCACATAGCTGTTAGTTATAGGTGGCGTGGTTCGATTCAGGACTGTCGTTCCTATTAGAGCACATCCTTGGATTCAAATAACGCGTTGGTACGTTGTCGTTTTGTTATTACTTTTGTTGGGCAAAGACCCCACCGACAGCAAAGACTAGCTGTACCGTCGGTAAAGCATAAGTAGTGAACCAGCTTATAAAACTGTCTTAGTAGTTCTCACTCCGAAGATTCTAACAGCTGGTGGGCCGTGATCTCACAGGCAATTTACGAAGCAGTAATTATAGTTTGCGGCACGGGGGTACGTGAATTGAACAGATATTGGATCGCGGAAAAATCCCTGGAGTTTTTAGAAGCTAGACAGAACATTTCTCCTGGTAGTTAACATAGCAAGTCAAGAAGAGATATCCGTAGAAAAGTGGAACGTAGTCTAAAGGCTGATAGTGAGGTTTGGTTAGTGGAAAAAGTTAAGTTAAGGAGATCGCTTTCGCTTCAGGGAACACCGGCAAGCTCTTCAAACTTATCTGCACTATTTGTTCTAGGCGACCTTCTGTCAGTGAGGCTGCCAGCGAAACAGATGGCACACTAATTTATACTAAGTCAAGACGGTTAGAGCGGCGGACGGAAGATTGATGTTCAATTTAGCTGGCCTTCTGCTTCTACTGTGTTGTCGCCAGAAACGTGCAATGCAGCACCATGGTCGGTGGGTTTGGAACCACTCACTGAAACTGCGGTTCGCAATTGCACTTCGATTCTCAAACGTAATGAGACTGCTAGTCCAGATAACCTCATGCCGGGACTTTTCGAAGAAGGTGAGGAGGCGTTAATAGAGGCTTTGACTCAGTTGTTTCAACTTATGCGGACGACAAAAACCATCCCTCCGTGCTGGGGTCACTCGATAACAGTTCCCATATTCGAGAAAGGATTCCGGATTTCTCATGGAAACCATACAGGAATTCGCTTGACCCCAGTCATTACTAAGGTTCTGGCATCCATTATACTTCGCCGACTCACTACAGCTCGGGAGGTAAACAGGGTTTCGCCCTGAGCGAGGATGTATAAATCACATTTTCACTCTTCGTCAAACTCTGGAGCAGCATCATGTGTACCGCCGGCCAATAATTGCCGTATTTCTCGACTATAAAGGTGAGTTCGACTAGCTGGATCGATTTACGCTTTTCGAGTCACTTAAAGGCAAAGACGTACCGACCAAATATGTGAACATACTGTCAGCGCTTTATTTCCATAGTTCAACTCAGGTTGGGGTTTATGGCAAACTATCTGACAGTTTCAGCACCAGGAGCGGCGTACGTCAAGGCTGTCCACTTTCACCACTTTTGTTCCATTTCGTTACAAACGAAATAATGGAGGACTCTCTGCGTCACTTAAATGATGCCGGTGTGGACCTCTTACCTGGTGAAAGGTTGACTGATCTTGATTATGCTGACAAAATTTTGTTGTTTGACAACTTTCAAGTGGTACAAGCAACGCTAAACGCAATTTCGCGTTCTGCTAAGTACTTTAGAATTCGTTTTTCAGCCTCAAAGTACAAAGTGCTTCTGAAAGACTGCTGTAATTACGTAGATTTAATGTTAGATAACAGAATCATGGAGGTTGTTGATCGATTTGTTTACCTGGGAAGCTGCATCAGCGGCGGCGGCGGAGGTTTAGAGAATGAAATAGGGGCGCGTATTTCCAAGGCTAAGACGGTGTTCTCTAATCTGAGATATCTACGGCGACAGAGAGGTATTTCCCTGAAACTTAAAGGTCGCGTATATTAGACAACAGTGGGGGCTGTATTAGTTTACGTCAGCGAAACATGGCCCATCAGAATAGAAGACGTGAACCGTTTTCAGGTAGTTGACTACCGATGTCTGCGTGTAATCGTTCGTATCGGGTGGCACCAAGGAGGTTAGAAAGCGAGTGTTTGACATTGATTGTCAAACGAGTTCTTTTGTTCAGTCACTACATTTGCACATACTAAGATGGTTAGGTCATGTACTAAGGATGCCACCTAATCGCTTGCCACACTGAGCACTGTTTGCCGACGCTGCGGCCGACTGGCGTAAGGTGCGAGGTGAACAAATGATGACCTGGCATAGACAAATGAAGTCGTTCACGAAGCGATTGAGCACTGTAGATCGGGTTCGTCTCCCAGGCTGGAGCCCTCGCGACTCGCAGAGTCAGTGGCTTGAGACGTTAGGTGAGATGGCGGCAAATCGAGCTTAGTGGCGTGAATGTTGTCGTTTTTTAGCCGAGTAGTCTGTGAAGTGAGTGTACCTAATGACGCAGGGAAGTGACAGACGTAAAAACGTTTTCTTGATGATGACGCCTTACTTGTACTTACAGTTCGGTTGTGTTTAGACATGGTGTGGGCACTCTCACGTTGAATATTTGAATATAGATATAGCTATTTTTTAATATGTAAGTACCTTCCGGTCCTTTTTCTCTCTCTTCCTATACAGGGTTTGCTTTTTTTCTTATTCATGGTCATGTGACAGTTAAGCATCAGTGTAAACCACTGATGTATTGTTGGCTATTATGATGATAATTCATGTGTTTACCTGGAAACTCGTCCGGACAACCTTCGTCTCCATCCACATTCCAGATCAGATTTGGCATACATCTCTTTATATGAATTTGCAGATGTCGAATTATTCCTTTCAGGACTTCTTTTCCCTGGGCACATTGTGCAAGACGAAGTATGTTCTCATAACTGGTTATACCCTTTAGCAATTTCCGCTCATCTATAGCAATGAATGGCGCACCGTTGAAACTCACATTAGATTGGAGCAGCCTGCGAAAATGCTAGTTTGGTTTTGTCAGGTTTAGTACAAAGTACACGAGCAAGTATTCCGGCCGTATTGGTCATAGTATTTAAGAGTGAGGAGACTTGTACCTTCGCGTGGAGTAGAAGGGCGATCTACCGTTAATTTACTGTTATCCGACGACTTTCCACCTGGTATTTAAAACCTTAACAGTCGACCTTTTACGGGACTACTCTAGGAATCGAGGTCAATTCACCTAACCTGGTGATCATGTCTCACCGCCATTCAACACTGACATAATCCTCTCCCAGTATCCATATCAGTTAACTATCACAGTTCGGTAAACACATACGTTCGTGTAGTGGGATTGAGAATCAGGCACCCCGTTCGAGTTTCTTCGCTCCACTACTGGACAGTTCAGTCGAACTATCACGACGGTCAGAGTTCCAGTCTCTCCAATCGTGTTGACATTTTATTATTTTTTAGTGTTGAATAATATGCGCCTTCGTTTGTGAGCAGTACAATGCACGCATTCGGGAACTAAAGGGCAGGTCTCAAAGCCAGAAAGACGAGGAACAAGAAGCGACTAGTGTAACTGTGTGTATGCATTATGGGGGACGTGTCACCAAGACGAATGCACTGTTGCCCAGTAGGTTTGGATACACGTCGGTCATGCAAATGGGTGTACGAGTTCTTTGAGTGATATGACACGATCACTTCACATTACTTGCGTCAGGAACCTGTCGTTTCATGTGCGGCGTTTAGATCTCCTCTCCACTCCACATCATGGCTAAGTTACCAATGCATGTGTCCCCCTATCAGATGTATTGATCACTAGTCGTCCATCTAGTTTTGTTATCAAAGCACTGAAATTTTTGCCAGATCCTTGAAACACCCCTCACGCTGTAGTGATATGCCTTTTATGCAAACATATGATTTTACTGCTTGTCATTTTAAAATGCGCGAAAAGTCTGCAGCAAAAAATCCTGACATAAACCACCCCCAATATTCGGATCTCTGAATATATTTCTACACCCTCCACCAAATCTCGGTACAGAGATTTGTTTATCACACTTTTATTTACTTCGGCTTCCGTGTAAACCTAGTGTTAGGAAGCACATCTCCTAACGTGACAGCCAGGATGCGTCACGTCGCATCGATCGACCGGATGGTATGGTCTTGGATGGTGGTATTGTCCCATTCAGCCAATCAGATTGCAGGTGTGCGGTCGAACGCCTGCGAGCTATATGAACAGTGATTTTCTCGCGTCACCTTCTGACGCTCCCTGTAACGTGATTTGTTCTGACTCCCTGACTGCCATTTATGACTGTCTTATTTGATTCGCTTTGTGTCTGT
>LUCH01018910.1:0-10846 GCA_013368495.1 Paragonimus heterotremus | reverse complement strand
ATGATGATGATGATGATGATGAAACTGCAACTTCCAGATATGTGTAGCCTTGCTTTGCAGTCTCATTTACGCCACCTTTCGTATACCCATACGTTACTGATATTTGATTCTCTGTCCAGCTATTGTACTGCGGGTATAAAATGGTTGAAGTCCTAATTTAAGCATCTGCCTTCTGTCCGCACCTGTTTCCGCCCGCGCACATATGGTGTGATTAGCCCCCACCACCATCATGGATCAATACTTGTCATGTGAACGGTTCGGCGCTAATCTTTATTGCCCAACCGCTTCTGGCCAATGAACTCATTGGCACATCTTCAGTAATTATCTTTTGTCCGCTGAGTCTCATAAATCCAACTGTCCACAAATTACGCAAATTGCGCCTCACCGTCCGGCTTTAAGGTTATTATCGAACGTGCCACGCATCAGCTTTAAGCATAAAGTCCAAAAACCAAGTATTCTCACAGTAGTTTTTACCCAGCGTTAAACAAGGTAATGAAACTTCAGATTTTTTAAAGAGTAAAGTGCGTCGTCAAACACTGTAATTCCGAAGTTGTAACCACCGCACAGAGGCGGTACATTCAATTCAAGCTGTGACGCGTTCATCACTAGCTTGAAGTTGAATCAAAGACAGATAGAATTCAGAGCGCGGGACATTCAGACCGCATTCAAGCAGGCAAGGCTAACAGGACTTCGTGACCACTACAAAGGACATAAGTGTTGGTACCTACCAACGATAGTCAGAGAAAGAATGGCCAGTAATTACAGCCAGAAGATTAACCACTACAGATATTTGAACACTTGCCCCTCTCCACTCTAAGAATCGATCAGCTAACTGGGGTTATCAATGATTTTAAAGCCTGTATCACTCCTGACCTCCAAAGTGTTCATCATTGGATTTCCATTAAGAAAAAAGAGGTAAACTCCTTTCGAAGACTTCAGCAATGTTTATCCACTTCGACGTATTTCTTAGGAATGTACCAAAGGAGTTGTTTGTTTCTAAAGAGTTATTGACAGCATAACGAAAAGTAAAGGAATACAGGCTGTTCGTTCAGCTAGATAATACTATGGTGTGCGAGGCTGACGCTGCGGAACACAACATCAACGTAGTTCAATTTCTTCGTGCTTCAAAATATTACGGGAGTATTGTTGGTGATAGTAAAAATATCACCATCGAACAAACAATTAACTTCGTGGACCATGGGGTTTAAAAAGAGATAAAAATAGCAATCCACAGAGATGTCGTGTTTTAGAAAGGTTGGCTCCGCCAGATGACCCCAAGTTTCAGGAATCAAGTAGAGCACGTTTGCATATTACTCGCGCGATAAGGCATCCTCTGGCGCATAACAAAACAATCTCCTTCTCGCAAGGCCTGAAAGTCTTATCTCACCATTTGAAACGGGTGCTAGAAAAGTACATATGAGCACTGTCAAAAAGAGGATAGTGTTAATACTTGAGAAAGGTGCATCCTACAATGCTATCTCAGCTATTATAGACCAAGGCAAAAGGTCAGTTGATTTCTTCTACAGAACGCTTTCCAAAAGCGAAAACATTATTCATGCATTGAAAAGGAAGCTTCTGTAATTGTGGAAGTAATGTGGTCACTTTCTTGCGAGCAGCCATTTTGTCCTCATTACTGAGCCTAGGCTTGTCGCATTTATGTACACCGTGAAGTACGAAAGAAAAATGAAAATCCACAACATTTGGCATGGGTGAGTGTAATTATCGTGTTTCTCGTACGATGTAAAATACAACCCATGAAGAAAAAGCCTGACAGGCGGAGCGCTATCTAAAAGCCATCAATAATTGAACGAACTACACCGTTCTTTGCGCTACCTCCCTGTTGCTCGTATTGTATACTTCGTGTGTGCAACAAATCTCACATGTTCAGCTCGGAAAATAAAAGCTGATTTCTCAATGTAAAACATGCACAAGGTAAAGCCCAAGTTCTTAGACAACTCAAGAGCCAATTTTAAAAAACGATCCAACCGTTCGACTATCTCAAGAATGAATTTTAAAAAACACTTGGAACAAATCTAGGCAGCAAAAAAAAACCACCAGTAGAGATACGCACCAAGGAAGCCGTGTGGCTGCAACAAAATTGGTTTTCTGTTACATCAATAAATCCTAGGAAAAAGTATCACTCAATCCCACCTGGTTCTGAATATGATGGCGACCGTCGAGATCTTAAACACAAGCCGCCTACAAGTTTTCCCAAAGGCTGTGAGCATAAATTGGTCGAACAGTCGAAAGAGATGGAACCAGTTTAGTTGGAAATGGCAGAACGCCTTTTTCCTTGATCCGTGGTTGCACTGGCCGTCCAGTCGGTATATGTGAGACCATATTTGAAAAAGAAGGCTCACTTACCCCCAGCCGATTGCGCAAACTAGACAGGTGGGCTGAAAATTTTGAGCTGCAGTTTAACTAGCAATATAGACAACGGGACCCGGAAGGCCAGTTATTGCGTTCTAAACGGCCTTCATCGTCACCAACATCAGAGGGACGGGAAAAGACCTACCTACTGAAAAAAGCTACGTCTCTATTCAAACATTCAACATCAAGGGGCCTGCACCTTGTAAACAAACAACAGCGCAGTATGTGAAAGTAAGGCGTCATCAACAAGACAGCTTTTCTACGGCTTTCACTGTCCCGCGTCAATAAATGCACCCACTTCACAGACAACTCGGTAGTTAAGCATCAGTGTGAACCACCGACGTATTACTGCCCAAGACGATGATGATGATGGTCTCACCTAATGTCTCCAGCCACCAACTCTGTGAGACACGAGGTCCCCAGCCCGAAATGCAAACCCGACATACAGTGGCCAACCTCCTGATGAACCACTTCATTTCTCCACAACAAGTAACTATCTGTACACCTCGCATCATATACCAGTCGGCCGTAGATTAACAAAGATTGCTCAGTGCGGCAGATAACTAACTGTTATCCTCAGTATATGGCCTAACTGTCTAGGTCTGTGTAAATGCAAGGAATGAACAGAAGAACTAGTTTGACAAGCTATTACAAACAAACGCAGACTGTGAGCAGTATCCCTATCACAAACGAACACAATGATATTGCAAAACGGTACAGAAATCAGAGCACAAGTATCGGAACCCAACGATCGCAACTTAGAACCCCAAACGAGTAAACTAGCAACACCTTGTCATCAGCATGATCAAGATCAGTAAGCTTTCCACCGGCTAGGAGATCCACGCCGACATCTTGTGACTGCACCAGACAGTCTTCCATTATTTCGTCTATCACAAAATTAAACAGAAATGATGAGGGTAGACAGTCCTGATGAGCGCTGCTCCTGATGTTGGCATTGTCAGACAGCTCACCGTAAACCCTAACCTGAGCCGAAGTAGAGGGATAAAGCGCCGACAGTACATCGACATAGTTGGTCGGTACACCTCTGCGCTTAAGCGATTCTGAAAGTGTAGACAAATCCACCGAATCGAACACACCTTTATAGTCGAGAAATATGGCAATTGTTGGCCGGCGGTACACGTGACGCTGCTCCGGAATGTCGACGAAGGGTAAAAATGTTATCTGTACATCTCTGTCCAGGGGAATACCCTGTCTGTTGTCCCCTAATGTTTGCCTCCCGAGCTGCAGTGAGTCGACGAAGTATAATGGATGCTAGAACCTTAGTAATGACTGAAATGAAGCTAATTCCTCTGATTTTCACAACGGTCCCGGACTCCTTCCCAGTCTATAGGAATTATTATCGACAGACCCGTTGAAACAACTGCAGCAAAGCCCCTACTAACGCCCCCTAATAAAGTCTGCTGTCGTAATCCAGGAACGTTAGTCAAACAGTACCAACGTGTTCATTCATACAGCCTGGTAAATAGAAAACAATGAACCTATTGCATACTGACACTCACTACCAGACATTGTATCTCCGACCAGTGTACAAATGCTTTATCAGTACCCTGTGACCTACCACTGACCTACCATATCTACTCATACTTCTTGGCGTGAGGGAACCCCGTGATATTTTTGTTCTCCACTTCGGCCCTCATAAGTCAATTGTTAGACGAATATAGCCCACTGTACGACCTCATCAATCCGACGCAAAATCGTGGTTTCAAACAGCTGAGTCTGATCGTTTACAACAAGAGGATGTGCATAATCGTGTATTTTCCAGCTTTGAAAGCAAGCTTATTCACATTAAACCAACCACATGGACTATCGAGGTCATTCTCCAGGATGGCTGGGCCGACAAAAGCGTCCACGGCACGAAAGATTTTGACAGCATTTACAAACAGCAAGAGAAACAAGATCAAAATAGGAAGGCCACTTACATAAAGGAGGAATAAGCGAACTAGGGGGAGATAACCATGGGGAACACCATTGTAGCATGTTTGAAAAGTAAAAAGCGCAGAGATAACGCGTACTCTATACTGCCAACTGGTGACGTAAAACCTCAGACATCGAAGGATATTATCTCGAACTCTGTAGTAGTAGATTCTGCCGAACAGCAGCGCCATTCACGCTTTGGCAAAATCTACGGATACATCTACCTCGACAACTTGACCAGCTGCTTTCGTCCACTCATCGGTGGCTAACAGAAGATTCGTGGTGCACAATCGTCCCCTGCGAAAGCCGTGTCGCACCCTGCATAAGTTTCGAGAAAACAGATATGGAGCAAGTCGTACACAAATGCTTCTAGTAATTTGGAGACAATCGAAAACAAGTCTATAGGACCGTAATCATAAGGGAGACTTCGTTCATCTACTCTTCAGAAGGAGGTAGTTTTCGCTCATTTTCAACCACGGGGTACGTTACTTCGAAAAAAAGATTGGACGAACAAGCTAAGGGGCTCAGAAATCTGCCTGGCCGCTTCACGAAGGACCTCTGGAGAAGTGCTGTCCGGACCAGCAGAAACGTCTTTAAGACGCCGGAGCTCTTCCAGAAGAGCAAAAAAGGAAGTGCTGACAGTGTCTATGTCATCAAACTGGATAAAAGAGAAAATCACAGGGGAGGGCGGCGTATAAGCAAAAATGTTACTGTAAAATCCTGCGAGAACGTTTGCGGATTCAGCATTACACTTCGTGAGTCCTGTCAGACCGAGGAAATGAAGCACCCTCGTTTTAGCTTCACGAGGCACACCGATCAAGAATTAATGAGCACCCTTTCTGGTCTTCCTCAAGTCCAGGTAACCTATCGTCATTTCATGCGTCTCTTTCCTTCAGCATTAAACGAGGACAACGTTGTCGATATAGTGACTTGCACGTTGTGGCCGCCGGGGGTGTACATTCAATAAGGATTGCGAACAAGGCGGCAGCCACTTACGTACATAGTTTATCTGCCGAGTGAAAGTGCGGTCATCCCACGTTTATGGAGCAAAATGGGGATTCAGCAGATCGACATTTTTGAAAAATTTCTGCGGTTCTCGATGAGTACAGTGATAGGATTGATGCTACAGACAAAATCTAACGAAACGATTGCATAATACCACAAGTCCAGTAGTGCGATTACTTCAAGAATGACGACCGTCTGGTCGTCGTTGAAAAGAATATAAACCGAACGCGAATGCTTCCGATTATGCCTTTAATGTATAAGCCTCGATATATTCGGCGAAGTCTGCTGCTTCTATAGTATTAAACAACAGTGCTGTGGAGTCAACAGGTCCAATGAGTGAAAAGGATGAAAAATTTATTTCCAGAAGATGATAAAAATTCAGAGGAGTCAAAGTAGCCATTCCTGCAAAAAGTGAATCACTTTTAGTCTGGCTTGAAGATGGGGGATGGTAGATAATCCCCGCCTACAAAAGGTCCAAATAAGCTGAACGGACTGAACACGCGAACGCTTCAGCAATAGCACTAAGCATTGGATCATCATAGTAGAAGGTCTGCAACAAAGCAAGATAGCCAGACGTCCATTACCTTCACCTTTCGTTTTATCCGCGCGGAAAAGCACCAGAATCAAGATAAGAATTAGTGAATCAGGATACAGTAACTGCAACCGCACGGGGAATTGCCCATGGACAAAGTTCACATAATTCAGCTAGTTTGTCACGTAAATTGATAAGATTAGTATAAACGTATTTAATAGTGGTTAGTGTAAACGAACGAGTGCTGGCTTCACATTACAAAATAAACTGTCTCTTTAAAGAATTATCAAAGAAATTGGAGTCGGTCGCGACGAATTTTTAAAGCACCAGATCCTCTAAAGGTGTCGAAAAACGGCTAGAACGAGGCTGATTATAAAGATGCAAGTTGGCATGCGCTTATTTGGAACGGTTGGAGTGAAACGATATTACGCCTGAAATAAGACGGCGTTTGTAACGAAGTCGACCTAGGACATGAAATGTCATTTCTTGCGAAGTGTCACAGATCTTCAAAAGTTTCGGACGAGTTCCTTCAAGTGCGGGTAGGTGCGGTGAACCCTCTAAACTTGAACACTAGTCAATTCAAGTGCAGAGATAAGAAATCTCTTTTGATATCTGTCGTGCTAAGAAGCACACGTCTCAAAATCCGGGACACCTCGGATAATATCCACTAACCGCCAGCGTTTGCTTTCAATGGATCAACGGATTGGAGACGGAAGTAGAAAGCGGTAACTTTTGAGAACTCCTTATCCCGATGTGTAGAATTTCAAGCTTTTCTGCGACGGGCTGAAACGGAAAGTAAGTGTACGGTATCTGAACTAAAGCAATAGATGTTGCTCAAGACGAACCGTAAAAATAGCTAGAGTTAGTAGAAACAACAGTCAGGTAGAGCATTCCAGGGAGTACAAACACGCAATGAGAAAAAGCCATGCATCCAGTCCAGCCTGCTATTTTGGACCTCTGGTGACCTCTCAATATCATGTGACATCCTGTTGAGCATCACTTGGCGCAGACCTCATTATCAAAAAGGTCAACACCAAATCACCTTTAAGCCAACGATACTCTGAAGAGCACAAACTCAGAGATGTCAGTCCTTCTTCATAAAGCTGTTCTCAGAAGCCGCACTGTCTTAATGGTACGACGTTGCAATCTCCAAGCGCAATGGGTCCTTTTGGAGATATAGTGGCTAGATCACAGCTGTTCTCAAGATGCGGTCGAACAAAACTGCTATGAAGAAGCTGGAAACAACAAGGATAGAACTAGCTGAAAAAACGTTTCAGTAACGTCAAGGTATTAGTAGCTTTTTTGGATTCGTTTCAACGTTCGGAGAGTTCGAGGAAGTGTGCGAAGAAAAAATCCATCTTGACGAGAACCGTCCAGTTCGGGCATCCGCCAAGGTAATACGTGGTGTTCAAAGAGCTGTGAATGTACACAACTTTACACCTACAAGCGTTGAAGTTCAGTCGGCTTACCTGGGAAGAATTGAACATAATGTTAAGGTGAGTTTGTAGGATAGGAGAATCGGTACCAGTGTTTGCGGCATGCCAACTTTTGACGTTGTCAGCACACAGGCTTGCGCCGCTGCCGCTCCGCCTATGTTAAGATATACCTGAGCGCCAGTTTTTTTTACGCAGTTTATTGAAAGCCAAGAGTATGTCCTTAATATCAGGAACTTTTGTGAACAATATATGTACCAGGCGATATTTACCAGCATGTAATGAATCTGTTCATAGCCCTGGTTATTAAGGAGTGGTCGGTTGTAAAGGGGGTAATATGTGTGGTAATAATTCATATTTAACCGCAATACACATTATCCCAGGACGAACGCATTTAAAGGCCAATGAACCCTGCCATAAACCATGTTATTTGGGCTAATCTATATCTCAGTTACCAACGCTCCGAATTAGCTTACGGTGGTTGGTAAGCGGATACGAGGCCGACAACCCAAGTCCCCCGAGTCGGTATCACACAGGCGCCAGATTTTCTGAAATGTAATCACGGAAAAACTAGTACAACATCGTTGTCTCTGCATATGGTGCCAACGTAGGAGTAACGGACGTGGAAAAAAGTAGGACCCCATCGTTCACCTGCCATTTCTACCAAGCAGATAAGCGTTTAAAAGGGCCTTAAAGTGTATCCTAGAACGAGCATTAACGAAAACTGGCGAAAGGTTATTTCAATAGGGCGACCGTCCTGTGACAAGTTTTTAAAGTCTTCTTTCTTAGCCTATTTGGATCCGTGAAAATAGATTTTTTCTAACGGACCTTCAGAGAGAAAAAGTTTTTAAAAAAATAAGAGTGAGGTCTCCTTGGCATTCTACAGAGTAAAGCTGAAGGATTCCGAGTCGAGGATAGTGCGTAACGTCTCAAGGACCTACTACGATACTTGTCGCAGCTCGCTGTACACGTTCGAGTGTATTTGTCTTTTTAAGGTCAAAGTAAACAATTGGATTAGCTTAGTTAAGCAAGGTTCGTGAAGAATTTAAAAAGCTGTTTTGCCAATAGGAGTGAACGTCCGGTTTATCGTGTCCAGTACGGTGAATACTTTTTCGACTGCTTTTTCATGATGGAGTGAAAAGGATTAACTGGACGACAGCCATAGGCCCAGGTCTTTTTAAACTCACTTCGGAAACACACACCTGCTTGTGCACAATGTGTTACGAGAACGTTGCTAGAATCACTACCAACAAACATGTGCGCACATTTGTCGCTGGTAGGAGGACACTACTCCTCTGGTTAGTGTTTAACTGCATCTAAAGCAGCTTACAAAGTGTTGGGATCATGGGGGCTTCAGATTTTCGAGTCATCCGTATAGAGAAGACAACGGTTGGAAATCATCTCCGGTAAATCAATGACATAAATTAAAAATGGTAATGAACCAGGAGCAGGTCCTTGTGGTACACCTGATGAGATAGGTGCAAGATAGGATAAATCAGAGCTGATTTTGGCTCAAAAGGTTTTGTCATTAAGAAATCAGACGGTCCAACCTATGACACAGTACACTCCCACTTTCTGTAGGAGTAGGCCATGTGGTACCTGGTCAAACACCTTAGCAGAGTCGAAAAGGATGGTGTCCGATATAAGATCACGACTTCCAGCATTTGTCAAGCTCTCCATAGAAAGCAGTACGTTCGTCATGCAGGACCTATTCGGAAAGAATTCGTGCTGAAATACAGAGATGAAAGTGTTGTCTGAAAGGTGTTTTGAGACAGTTTGTTTGAAAGGAATACTCGTTGAGCTGAGTGGTCAATAACTGACGAGAGAGTGTCGATCAGCCGAATTATGAACAGAGATAACGGTAGCTTATTTCCATTCCTTGGGAAGGATATCAGCAGAAAGAGTCAACATGAAAAAGTCAGGAAATGTTTCCACAAGTACAGGAGAGACTTTCTTCAGTATTCGTAGATTAACCTGGTCAGGACCCTTTGAACTAACAGAGTGACTTAGAAAGCAAATCCTGAACGTCATGCACTGAAAATCCTGCACAGGAAAAAGGTTGCTTAAATACCCTCAGGGATAGATACTTGGAAAGTGATGAGTCGGGCTGTACACGGCGGAGTACTTGTCCTTGAATAATTCAACAACGACGTTGATTTCGGAGATACTTTCACTGTTTGATTGATGCAAGAACAGAGCTGGAGAGGAGTTATCGCTACGTTGTCGGATGCATTTAAAGGGAACGTTTTTGGTTGAGTGAGCTGTTTTGAGCACTTTAGATTTCTTTCGAAGACGACTGCGACGGATTTGCTATTTACACAAACTGCGTATTGTGCAAAATGTTTCAGCGTCTTCGGACTTGCCGGACTGTCTATGCTTCGCAAATAGTTTTGCAGGACTATCAAGAAGTCGGTGAATCTCTCTTGCGAGAAGAAAGCGGGAGCTAATTACCGACTTTAATGGGACTGTACAGGTTCAAACGACCTCGTTCGAAATTGACAGGTCGCTGTCCAGTCAACTGGAAAATCACGATAAACCCATCACCAGACCTCCAATGCGTTCATCCGTAGACGATCCCTAATAATCCTGTCGAACCTCTAACGTCGAGTCCAATATGTGACGTGTCCTTATAACCTGCATTTGAAAGGCTAATGTGAACCATAACAACAGCTGTTTATTCAATCAGCGTCCAGTTCAACACCTGAGAGGGACAGTCAGGCATAACACTGACTGGAACCACCCGGAACAACGCCTGAGAGGGACCTCAAAATGAAGCGCCTGACAAGTAATGCCCAAAATGATCAGCGCTGAATCGCTTCTTAATGTACCAGCACTGTTAGCGTCGATGCCACCAACACAGTACTTCACGGTTGAGCGTGGCTTCTGGCTACGAACACTGCTACATTACTCAGGTTTCGCTACACACACCTTTACGCAACCTATCGAGAGAAATGCCTATTCACTGCTGCACAGCGTTCGGAACAACACATCGTGTCTTGATGCCGCTACAAAAAACTAATTAGTTTTTTGTAGTTTATAAACTACGCAATCCTGGATGAGGGTTAACCCATAAAATTTCTGAAAATCCAGTGATATGAAAATTTTGTCAAGTTTAAGTAAAATGGCACAAATAATGTTGTTGAAAACATACAAAACCTGCCACATTTTACTGTCTTGCGAAATAGTTTTCGCACTTAGCTCAGTGACACGTGCCCTGAAGAGATTCCCAGACGTTCGCGGGCTTAGCAGCCCGGGCTGCATATATGCACTACTACAGCTGGAAATTATTAATTATATGTTGACCGGAAAGCACTTCCTTGTATTAATTAATCTGCCAACGGATTTATCCAACAACCAATCAGAAAATTCAATGGTTCAATGGGTTGTAAACGGAAGTAGGAAGCTGGAGCTTTTGAGGTTTCCGTATCTCGATGCGTAGAATCTCGAGGTCCTCAGCAACAGGCTGAAATAAGAAAAACAGGTGCAGTATCTGAACTAATGCAATAAGTGTTGGTCAAGGCGAGCCTTGAAAATTGCTACAGAGCTGGAAGAAACAACATGGTCCGGTAGA
>LUCH01018909.1:0-10751 GCA_013368495.1 Paragonimus heterotremus | reverse complement strand
TGAAATTTCGATTTTAAAATTTCGAAAAAATATTTAAAAATCGAGGATTCGCGCCAAAAAGACCGTTTTGCCTTTTGAACGACCTTCAAGGCGAATCCCGTGAAACGGATTATTGCCGTATATATTCGTGCTGGCTCTAATTGCGTGTTCGAGTTTGTTCCAAATGTAAGAATATTTCGCTATGGACAATGTGAATGCAGTTTTTTTGCGGGATTTGGGAGCTTTTAGACTGAACTCGTCCTTCCTAATATTGTGTTTTGAAGTATACTTTGGGCGGGTCGCGAAGTTGACAGTGAACTTATTGTTATGAACTAAATTATACATGAGTTTTCCGACCGCATTCTCGCCGCATAACGGTGAAATCACTGAAAGATGCGTTTGCGCGTGTTTTCCGGCGTGGCCTTGAAATATTTTCAACATCTGCTCCTGCCTAATTTTGTAAAAAGTGGGTTAATTCAACTCCTCATCTTTTGGACTGGATTTGTGGAACATGCGAACTGTTTCTTTCCCTGGCGCGTGGTTAAACGGTTGTAAACTGCAATCCTTTTCCTTCTTATCACGTCTTCGTTCGTTGACACATGTCATATTTATCTTGGTATATAACTGTGTTATACACTGTGCCGTCTGCATTTGTCTATGTTGATCGCGCACGACTGAGTGTCTCACAGATGCGTCGGGTAACATGCATTATTTCGTGTTAATGTTTTTATTTCTTGTATTGTTATTATTTCACTGCATATGGTACTGAACCGGTACCACCCAATTCGCTGATAGTCAACAGTGCCGTGCAGGTGACTGCGAATTTTTGTGGATTTTTGCGTACATCCCGAAGCCCCTCAGAGGCAGAATCGACGGATGCACGTCCACGTACAATAATTAAAAAAGAGGCTAACTATGCCGGTGAGCTTACCTCTAATTAGCTGGGGACTCATCTGAATGAGGAGGGTGCACCGAGGAGTCATTCAGAGAGGCCTAACTCGGGTTCATTCACTTCGAAATTCTTGTCCGCCGTCCAGATCAGTATACGTGCCGAAGTTCTGAAAAGTCACTGGCTACAGCGTTGCCGCGTGACAAAACTTGTCCCTTCTGAATAAAGTGACATTAGGACTGCATCTACTGTGTCGCACTGTTGCCGGATTTGTTGGGAGAATCTTCCCGGACGTTTGTGGTACTCATACTTCTATTTAGCTTCTGTGTATACAACTCCCTCTCGATTTTGCAATTTAGCCGTAATTGATCAACCGTAAATATGGTTTTGTTCGTTTGGAAGCCGCTGTGTTTTTATTTGGCCCGCTTCGTCGTGGTCGTGAACTCCTGTCGTTCTGCTTGCATTAATGAGGGGACTAGTGAGGTAATCTTCCACATTCATTACATAATGTTTTTTTCCAACTTCAAACAGTCAACGTTTGGTTTGTGGCACATTCTTCTCGCTGATAAAGACTGCCACAGTTGAGATAAGCGACCGATTGTCTAACATATTTTCTGGTTACAAAATGGTATCGTAGAACTTCCGATCAAATCTTGCTTTGCATTCCGTGGTCGTTATTTCTGTATACGTTGTTAGGAGACAGTTCTCTTGTAAACCTACTAGAACCAGTTGGAGGTTGTTGCTAAGAATTTACAAAGGCGCCTGATTCTGTTATTCACCACCCATCATTTATTATACTTGGGGTCTACAACGTCAACCCAGGAACAGTTCGGCAGAAGAATTCCCACCCTTGTATGAGATTCCAACGTCCCGTTCTGGGTCGCTATTTTGATTAAAATAAAACGCTTAATTAGCAGATTTAGACATGGGTGTTATTCGTTTGCAAGAGGTGCAAACTTATCAGATCGGTTGGACCTGTTGAAGTTCGTGCGGTACGATTGTCGTCTTTTGTTCGGTATGATGGGAGGCGATGATTCTGTTGCGGCATATTTAGTTTGGTTTTGGAGAGCCAATCCTGAACTTACTTTATTTGCCCTTGCTGTATGAAGTAAACGATCGTAATGAATTTTACATCATAACTGCACATAAAGTGTTTGCTTCCTTTCGTTTTCTAATTGTCTGCTCATCTGCAGAATCTTCCTTCTTGCTATTGCGTGACACGTTTATAACTTCATCTGCACCCGATTACATTAGTGGGCTTATTTCCCGTTAACTGGTGATCACTGGTAAACTCGTGTTCAGTGACTAAATTTTGAACCTCCTTACTGGATAATTTGTCTATCCAGTTAATTCAAATTCATGGTGAAATAGTACCTTTCGTATAATCTTACGAAATAGTACTGTGTGAATTCTAATCCTTTTGGAGTTTGAATACCATATCTCTGGATGTCGAACGGATGCGACAACATGAATATAATGACCATCCAGTGAGACAGAATCGTTGGAGATTTGACAACCATGAGTGATAATGTTCGACTTGTTTGTTGAGAACGTCATAAGCCATGTTTTGTGCCACGACTCCGACGATGCTAGGTCCCGTCGTATATTTTGTAGACAGAAGACAAGGTTGCTGGACTGGCGGAATATGTGAACGATTTTGATATCGTCGGCAAACAGAAAGGGTTTGTCATGTTTAATAACATCGCATAAGTCATTTATATACATGGAGAAAAGCAACGGTCTCAGAACACCTCCTTGAATCACCACACTGGTCGGTGGGTTTGGCGTTGAGCGATGCTCTTTCATTTTGAAAGTTTGCATCCGGCCTTTACGATATGACAAACTCTAGCTGTATAAGCGGTCTTGCATGCCAAGGGATGCTATTTTGATCAACCGGCGCTAATAGGGATGAAAAGCCTTTTACACGTCTAGGAGTATGTTATTCACCGCATTCCCTACGTCGGCGAATATCGACGTTTTAAGAATTCTGACTGGCATGTCATGCAAGAGCGCTCACGGAGGAAACCGTACTGCGAACGGTTGATAAGGTTTTGTGACCTTAAAAGCACTACAATGGATGCCTTTATTTTCCTTTCAAACACTCTCCAGCAGATTGATGTGGCTGATGAGACGATAGTCACTAACCCCCCGTCGTGGACCACTTTTGTAGCGAGGGATTATGATCAAATTTTTCCGCTGGGGATTGATGTTGCTGGATAAATGTGATAGCGTGAACAATTCCAGTGAAAGTATGAATACATCCTCACCTTCTTGCTTGATAGCGACTGATGGAATACCATGAGGTCCAAAGTGGATACTGGGTTTAATGACAGATAATTGTGAGCGGATACTTCCGACATCAATCGAAACATTGTACCGAACTTTGGTTGCTTTCAAAGGGGTGACAGGTAATACCGTGTACTCCGCGCTAAACGCAGCAGCAAAATGTGAGTTGAAGATTTCGCACATTTCAACAGGGTCATCCACAACCGTTTTATCCTTGACGGTTGTGACGTTTATAGAAGGGTCGCTCATATAATTTCTCCGTCTCTTCGGTTGCATTAGTATCACGCTCCTCTGCTCACCTTCAAGTGCGAGCTTTTCCTCGTTTTCATAAAGCAGTTGTGTTCTATATTCTATGTACTCTAGCGTGCTGCTCATGTGTATTACTGAGGAGAAATCCAGTGTTCTGTGCATCCACTCGAGCACTTTGTCTGTCAGTTTCTTTGGCAGTGAGGATTCCGCCGTGAATATACGACTCGATTTGTTTGGAATTGATGGGGGTTAGAATCTCGATGCAAACGTGAAATATTTGACAGATACCTCGGTTGCCACTATTGAGTCGGATGTGATAGAGAACTTTTCAAATTTTGGGCTCCGGGTAGAGGGACGAACGCATTTCAATCATTAATTTTCATTGGACGGTAGTATGCAGCTGTCGGTTTGGTAAATATTTTGGAATCGATCTGATAATTGATGATATTATGGTCAATTCCTGGAAGTTGGTCCGAGACTGAGATCCCTAAAGACGAGATACATGTAGTGAATATGAGATCCAAAATATGTTTCTGTCTGGTGGGTGCTAAGACGTGTTGGTTCTATCTATTCACTTGAATGCATGAAAGAAAATCAGCTAACTTTGTAGGAACTGTGAATGAGGTCCAGGAGATAGTAGGCATGTTAGAGTGACCATATATCTGTTTGTGTTCGCACGGTATGTTTGGTACATGATTTATCACCTTTACAAGATCATTCAAGTCACAGCTAGTAGCGTTAGGCGGTTGGTGGATGCATCCAATGAGTAGGTCGTGAGAACCTGTAGAGACCATTGACCACAACGAGTTCTCGATATTAAGACTTGATTCCTCGAGTAAAACTGCAGAGAATTGCTTTTTTAGGTAAATGACGCACCCACGGCCTCATCCTACAAAATAATCCCACGGACCATATGATACCGGATGATGCCTATATGTGTGTTTGCAGTATCAAAGAGGCAACACTTGAGTTGAATATCCCACATATTTCAACAAGGTTATCGACAGTCGTTTTGTCTCTGGGAGTTATAACATTTATTTAGATGCCATTCATGAGATTTCTGCATATTAGCATGCCCGTTACGAAAATCAGACATTCTGTTGCCCGTGCGGACTCCGTTGTACAACAGGACCTTCTGGAGTGTCTTTATTCGATCGGCTGAATGCACGGTGAACATGATGAGGTTCTTGGACTCGTTCTGTCTGTCCGATTGCAAACCAAAACCTCCTATTTCCATTGCCCATCTGGCAAGGAAGTCTGACTGATCGTACGTAAACAGGTCGAGGTTTTCACAGGGTTTCCTTTCCCGAGGAGTGTTTCTCTCATCTCTTAAACCGCACTCCCTTGGCAGCGCTTCAGTTTATCCAAACGCACCCTGGATTGAGTGACAACTGACAAACAAAGCCACGAAAATTGCTGTCGCCGTCGACCGTTCTCACAAAGCGATTGTGAGATATGTGCCTTAGATATATGGGGACAGCACTGCTCACCAGATTAATCAGTGGAAACCTGTTGTGTTTGCCCCGAAGCTAGAGTGTGTCTCTGTAGAACATAATGCACATTCTGCGTTTCAGCCATCTCACTAATACCATGTGGGCAGCCATAGATCGTTCAGATTTATTCTACTCCACAACCCGCCGGAGACCGCAACAGCAATTGCAATCCGGAACGTTAACGAGAATCCACGCTGAACGTCCAGTGTGGGCTCTGTTCAAAACGTCTGTGTGTTTAGAAAACCGTGATCTCTATGCGCGACTTCAAAACCGGTGAACAAAATTAATCAACAAGGATCGAGTAAGTTTTTAATAACGTTTAACTCAACACTTCGCCATTGATCTCCAAAGCCTGTATAAACCTGTCTCAAAAACCTGTGAAGCCAAAATCGGTGTGTCCCATCTAGACGGCCTGCAAGAGACTATTAGCAATAGGGCGAAGCTTCTGAAATTCCGGCTGGCCCCTACATCACTGGGTTCAATACCGGCATGCCGAGCTGCTTCGTGGCAGAAAGTGTTAACAATTCTGGAGAAGCCTCCACAGTAGATACTACAGCAGGCGCTGTGATAATGAAACTTCGGGAGATTAAACTCACACCTCCGGGGTCAGACGGTAAATCCCCTTCAGCTACTGCTACTGTACTGTTAGACGTCCTGCTAAGCATCCTGTTTACGCACTCAACTACTGTAGGAAAGGTGTCCAAAAGCTGGAAGCCAGCGAATAGCACATCCATCTTTAAAAGTGAGTAGCGCAATCAGTTTCGCAACTATCGCCCGGGTGTCCCCTATCCTGCGTGTTCAAGATCCTTGAAGCATTGGTTCACAATACTCTAGGCATCTTTTAACACAGGTTTTATTCTGCTTTCCTCACTGTCGCTCATGTACTTCAACTTTGCCGTTTACTGCGGACCAATGGACCATTGCTTCCAACGGAGGAGAGAGGGTTCATGCCATAAACCTTGACTTTGCCAAGGCTTTTGATCGATTAAATTATTATGTTTTACCCAACAGGCTCCACCGTCGTGGCCTCAAGAGTAACCTCATCAGCTGGCTCGAATCTTATTTAACAAACAGTTCTTATCGTGCACTGGTGGGTCCTTCTGTACCCACTGCCAGACGCATCCCCGGCGGAGTCCAACAGAGTTTCATCTTAGGGCCACCGTTTTCCTCTGTCTTCATCACCGATTTACCACTTAAAGTTTCGTTTCCACTGATGCTGTTTGCTGATGGTATCAAAATCTGGCGTGTTGTTCGTTATAGCTCTGGCGCGCGTGCCCAATAATCTGATAGTAATGCCCTTTGAAAATGGTTTCAATCAAACCTCACCGAGTTCATTACCAGCAAGTGCAAAGTGATACATATCAGATATAAGCAAAAGCTCCCTTGCTCCCTCTGCAGATTACCGCTCCAAGCCACAAACAGAGCGAAAGGCATGGCAATGTTATGACATACAACCACTCGAGTTCTCGCAATACCGAAGCGAGCGCATGGGAAGCTAATAGCGCACCAGCGCTTCCGAAGGATACGTTTGCAGGAATCGGGCAATCCTTCTTCAAACCCTGTACAATAGCTTTATTCGTCCTCATCTCGAGCAAGGGAACTTTGTTTGGCCTCCTCACCTACAGAAAGACAAACTTGTTTTGAAAACTGTTCACAGGCGCGCGACGAAAGCAGTTAGCGGGCTGAGTGCAAAACCCTACTTCGAGCGGCTTCACTAGCTAAATCCCTTCTTTTTGGGATACCGCAAGCAGAGTAGTGATTTGTTATTGGCGTTCACGATTTTGAGGACCCCTAGCCCTCTGTAAAGATCACTGCTCGCTGAAAAATCAGCACAGCATGAGGTGAGGCACGGTTCCTCTCAGCATACATTCGTGTGCACAACGACGTGCGTATGTTCATATGTTGAATAGCTCACAGTTAATTATGCCTATACAACCAACTATAAACTTACATGTAAAATTATAGTGGGCATGAAGTTTTATTCTCCACTGAAGCTCTTCGATGCAATCAAGTAAAGTTGCCGCATGTGATTATCCCCTTGGTACTGAGATTCCTCGCCCGGAGAAACGGAGCCACTAAAAGTAGTCGCTTTCTACTTGTGTCCATAACTCATTGAGCACAGTAAACCCGTTGCACGTGTTTCCAAGCGTGAGCTTGAAATATTTGAAACATCGGCCTCCACATGACCCTGTAAAAGGTAGATTACTGTAAAATTCAATCTTTCGGTCTGAACCTGCGGATCCGGCGAACTATCTTCTTCCCTGGTGCGTGCATCAAACATTTGTAGACCGCATTCCTCTTCTCTCTAATTACGCTTCCCTTTCTTGACATGTTTCGTGTTTGTTGTATTATATAACTATTCCTTGTTGTGTACTGCCTGTAAATACCTACAATGGTGATGCACCTGTTAGTGTCTGTTCATGTGCGTCGAGAAATATACACTACTATTATGATTATTATTAATATTACTATTATTCTCATTGTTATCCCGATGTGTTCAAGCCACTGGCAAAGACTCTGCAGCGTCCCTTGTGGCAGACCTTGATGGCTTCCTGAAAGCGCAGAAGGATTCCAGATGAATGGGGAGTGATCCTTGTGGCTGTAATTTATAAGGATGGATAGAGAGGCATACAGAAAAAGTACGGACCAGTCAGCTTGACCAACATTTTTGGATAATGTCTGAAAACCTCATTCCGAGACAAGGTTAATTCTTGTCCCGCAGAAATTCATCTTCCTAGCTCATCACAATACTTTTTCCAGTAATGAGAATCTCGCCTACCTCTACTTTTATGTTCCACAAATGAAGTCATAAAATGGTCAGACGGGTGTAGGAAATTCGAGATGTTTTTACCTGGATTTGAACAAAGCTTTTAGTCTGGTAAATCAGTGGTACCTCATCACATTACTCAGTACGGTGTGGAATTCCTGATAACCCTGCGTAAGCCTTCTTGTGTAACAGATTTTCAGGTTTATGTGTGGATACGGAACCTATAAGGAAAATGCATTCTGTTTTGATATAAACCTATGACCCGTCTTTAATCGCTTCTTACTTTTTGAGCGCTTTAACTCAAATGAGCTTCGTTCCTTACGAACGGAACCGTTGACGGAGTCGAAAGTGCATTGTAAAGTCCTCGTTATTTGGGCCTTTAGCTAGCATCCAGGTAACAAATTAGTAGTGATAACGCTTGTAAAACATCAAATTTGGAAACAATCATCGAGTAAAGTATGGTACACTTATCCAGTGTGGTGTCTCAGATGATCACCTGGGTACCTGGGTGAACAGCCAGTGGGCAAAACAGTTTTATATGATCAAAACCTTACATGCTACGGAGTGTTCTGGTTTACTAGGAGATGACACAAAAACATATGCCTATATAAAGGGTTCTCCATAATGTTTTCTTCTTTGTGGAACGTCTTGAACTTTTGTACAACCAACATTCTGATGATATGAAAAACGTTGAAGAAACCTATTCAGAACACGAAAAGCCAGCCACAAAATGCCTGAGAATCGCGTTTTCTCGGTTAGTGGTCAGCCGCAAGTTCAGTTACCGTAGAGAGTTGTGGAAGCCCATCCACTTTTCAATGGGATGCTGACCTCAAAACGTCCGAATGCCCTGCAAAACCGTTTCTTACGCGCACTTAAGACACACCAGTTTAATGGTCTGAAATTAGCACCGTGCGCCGAACAGGCGCTTGCTGATATTGATTCTGGTCAGTTTGTCGAGAAATGGTATATGTCAAATCACTCTAGGAAGCTTGATAAAGTTCATGTGTTAATTGGCTGCGCTGCAAAATATCGCGTCTCCACTTTGCAGAACCAGTTATTATAGGGACAGAACCCAACCCCTCTGTGTGCACATGTCAGTGAAGTTTTTGGATCTTTCCGGTTGTGGCTGCTGAGAATATATTCCTGCAGGTTTGTGCACCAGAAGCAGACTGTGACGTCCGGAAAATAATCAGGTGGACTCAGGATGACTTGAACTGTAAATCCATTGAATGTTGAATGGTGGCACCCACATTTGTGGCGACCTCATCACACACGGGCAAATGTTTTTCGGGGAAAATGACATAAACTTTGGAGCATATGTGTGAGAGGAGCGTGTAATCGGCTGTTTATACGGAATTTTACGTCAACTAGTCTTTATCCTCTTTGCTGGATGCATCCTCGCCTGTCGTCCCTGTTCACAATTTGAGGTGACTGCTGACCAGGGGAGGATGACGCTCAATCAAGTGACGGTCACATAGCTCTGAGCGCTCTATGAGTGCGGGAGAAATAAGTAGGGACAGGCTACTGTCAAAGCATACGTTAAATGCCAATTGTGCTGGCGAAATGGACCAGTTTGTTGTATGCTTCAGACTGTCCGAGGAACCAGGCACAACCGGAGCTACCCACCCCGTCATGTCTAGCCTTTGCGATCCGTTGGTGTCGGTTGCCTCATAGATACTACGGGGAAATACATTATTCCAAGTTCCGTGCTGCAAAGCTCCGGGTTGAGACGACCCGCTATCTACAGCAAATAGCTCACATTGACAGGATTGGCTATATATATATATATATATATGTATATATATATATATGTATATATATACGCAAGAACGCGTTGTGAAGCGAATCTCCTTCGGTATCTGTGTTGTGTTAATACACGTTGACTTGTGACATTTTTGGATGAAATAAACATTATTGTGCTTCGACTGCGTGCGTCGGACATTGTGTGCGCTGTCGCGTGTGATTAATTTGTTGGAATATTACGCTGCGTGGTTCAGGCGCCCTCAAACAACAGCAGGAGCTTTGGACCGTCGCGCTGGAGTGGATGGAGCACGCAGCTGATGTTGAACTAAGAGGATCACACTGAAAGTGAGTTGTGAATGTGGACGCCACTCACGGGATAAGCAGGCATAAGTAAAATATCGAATCAGTTTTCGCGACAGATGTTGCAGATCACGGTTCCATGTGGTCCGACGAGATGCTTGTCAGGTTGTGAGCTCTTTCGAGTTGGAGCACAACCACCATCTCAATCGCCTGTTTTACGATTCTCATTCAACGAATTGTTTACTCACCATCGATAAATTATAATAATAATATAAATTCTTCAACGCCTTTGTGATAAACACGCTCGGGTGTACGCTATAATGACAAATGATTACATGCGGTACAAAGCAACAAATGGATATAAAACAAGACAAACATGAAACCTGTTGACAAATAAAGACGTAATCAAAGGGAAAAGAGTCACAGTTTGCAACGTTCGGTTTACACAAAAGGAAGAAGATAGTTCGTCTGTTCCACGGATTTACTCAGGGAAATGTGATGTTACATTAATTTGTCTTTTACGAGGTTAAGTAAAAACGACTTCTCGAATATTTCAAGATCACGCTGGGAGATACGTGCAACTGTATCTTCGAAGGATTTCGCTGTAATTGGACGAAACTTCGATCAGAAAAATGTTGAAATAATTCAGTTTGGACGAGGGGAAACGGGAAATTCCGAAATCTGACGGAGAATTGAGCAGACTCCAGCGCGGGACCACGGTGACCGCTGGAGGACGTTGAAAAGTTGAAATTCTCATCAATCGTTCGGCCAGTATGGGGTTTTGCGCCCCATTCATCTTAAAAATTTTCTTTGCATTATGGATGGCCTTGGGAATAGGAAAAAAGCGCAATGTCGAGTTGAATGGAAAAATGAGAAGTAATCACATGTACTGTGAAGATTAATGTAAATGTTGTATTTTTTGGCAGACTTTACACGCTATTAATATTTTCGTGTTTTTGCAATAAAGTATATAATATTGGCAAATTACTGTTTTGGCATTCTGCGATAATTGGGTAACCAGCAGCTACTTCTAGACTGATTATTA
>LUCH01018908.1:0-10859 GCA_013368495.1 Paragonimus heterotremus | reverse complement strand
TGTGTACTGATCACGCTCATCTGAGCGTGTTTTCTCACAGGTGCGTTGAGAAATATACCATTATTATTATCATTATCGTCGCAGCAGTGTGCGTTCTTAGAATCTCGTTGGTGCAAGGAACTAGACAATCTCTGACTCAAGCCGTTTTGCCCTTGAAATCGAACGAATATTGAAAACTTCCGGGTGATTGGAATTCGAAGGTTAGTTTCTCCAGCTGTGTTGTTTCTGTTTCTGCAAGTGTTTAACACTGGGTTACCAAGATGTGTAAGCAAATTTTGAAAGTTTGAAATCACGAATTAACTTTCTTCGTATTTTCAGATTAAGTTTTATAAACTACGTCACATCTAAGGCCGGAATAACCTATTGCTAGTAACATAACCTGATTTATTTCTCCTTGCTTCAACGAGCAGTGTGAGAAACGGGTGGCGTGCGGGATACCGTGTGAAATACCTGATGGGAGGTGTCACCGGTCGTGCGCACGCATGAAAACAAGACTTCACAACCTGTAATTCAAATACCCCAACCAGTACAGCTCTGTGTGGAATGCAAAACCGGAGAAAGTGTTGCTTAATCCGCTAAACAGGTCAAACGCTTCTCATAGCTGTATTTTGACACCCTTTCCCTAGGTCGAACCATCACCCAAACTTGACGTATGTCTACCCCGTAGAGTATGACCAAACAACACGGACTCACGGGGAAAGACGAGTGTTATCTGACCGCTCTCTGTGTGTAATGAGTAAGCCCCACATCACGGGGTTGTCCGTAGGTGCGTTCAACGCCGATTACGCCAACGGTGATCAATGCTAAGAACCACACTGTGGTCTTCCTAAAACTCTAAAAATGTAATGTGGCTGCTCAGGTACTACAAAATCCACCTACGAGTAATGCTACGGTACCCGGAAAAGTTGTAGGTTTTACGCACAGTGGGCGAATGAAGAAAGCTTGTAGGACATCCATAAACTATTAAATTTGCCAAGACACCAGTAGCCCGACAAGTTAAGATGCTTTCCTCGAAAGTGAAGTGCAACACGAGACCCGCCCGTGTAACATTACGGTAGGTCCACAAAAACTAATACGGATAGACAAATGAAGAATTTCTGTCGGGCCACAGTAAAAGTGATAGAAGCAATTATCTGCGCCACCGCAGCGGTTATGCAGGATCCTACTGATAGAAGGTTCCCGGAGAAATAATTGATATTGCGTGTTCTGCGGGACGCTGTAGTATTCGCGGTGACGAAACGATCCCGAGCGCCCAGACTCGACGAGCGGATTGTAAATACTGCACAAACGAAACGTCCCAGGTCGCTCTTAGTCAAATATCGAGACGGCACCATCCGGGATCTGACAATGACTAAGGCTGACACGATGGCTCATTGGACTTCTGACATAAGTGCCACAGTAGACCCACCGCGCACCACAAATCCGACCTCAATGATGTGATGTCAGCTGCACCAGAAATCAAGGCCAAACACCTTGGCACAAACCAGGGCCAAGAAGATAACCACGGTTACAAAGAAACAATACGGCGACGCGATAGCCTAGAACAGTAAACCACCAGAGATAAAAATGATTTATCAATGAGTTTCAGAAACAACGCTCTCACTGTGACCGAATTGGGAGAATGCGCCAAAAAGGTACCATTCATTCCATCGTCGAAATTGATGACTCACTGATTATGAGAAAGAAAGTACCACTGTGAGTTTCACTTCTTCAAAGCGTGGGTGATTGGTGGATTTGGACAGGGAGACGCGGTAGGCGTACATAGCGGCCTGTCCTAGGAACAGACGGAATACAACCACTATCTTTCGAAGACATGCCTGGGTAAGCCGGTTACATTATTTAAACTATTCGCTCTCAGCCAAACACCATAATAATCACGGATGAATGAACAGCCCACAGAGCTCTGGATGAAATTACTCAGTACGAGCACTGGACGATCAATTATTCAAAAAATTTGCGGATCCTGAGAACAGCGTGATCCACACGCAAAATATGGAAAACCTTTGGTCCTCTGTTAAGAAGCATTTTCGATATATATTTGGATTAAACGAACGTCCTTCCCAGTCAAACCTGCGGGAGACCATTTGGCGAAAACGAGATCCTGAAAACGTGACCGGCAACCCGCCGTTTTCCATGTCTCATACTGACTTGTTATGGACCATATAATATACATCAAAATTATTGCACACATTTGTCACTTCGATTCATACGTACTGCGTTCGTATTGGTAGCTGGTCCGTCCAATAGACTTAAGCCATAATCGGCGCCTGAGTACGCCACATGTACTCACGTTAATAGCTGATCCGTCCAGTTATCTTAAGCTATGATCAAGGCTCGGGTATTCTTTATGCTTTCACACTAGTAGCTGCTCCGTCCAGTTGATCAGGCTATGATGAATGCCCAAGTATCTAGTATGCGCTCACACCATTAACTGTTCCGTCCAGTTCGATTAAACTACGATCAACGTTGATAGGCAGAACACGGGAGAAATCAGAATAAACTTTTATTTGGACCGTTCTGGATAAACTATAAAGATCTCCATCAGTTATGGCATAAAATGAGATAACCTGCTGGCAACCGGCGAAAACATAGACCAAGAGTCATCGAAATCACATGCCCCAAGATATGAAGATTGAAGGGTTGTGGGCGAAAAGGAAGAAATGGGAGTCGATGTTTTCGTCAGATAAATAACGAGCACCAATTTGGCCATCATCTGTCGGAGAAGTGAGCACTGGCCAACGTATACACGGCTAGCTACCTTGAAGCATGATCAATATACGATAAACAAAACAATACGCATGTTTTTAACGATAGAGTGGCACGTGTTATCCATGATCACACCATACCGTAGTTAAAAACAACCACGTGATAACGTAGACAGTTTTCCAACAGAAATAATATCGAAGAAACAGGTTGAATATATAAGTCAGACGTGTAACTAACCAACAACCGTGGCGACATAGCTTCCACTAAGAATTACTGTGATATTTCGTGTACAGTGCAATGTGAACACAACGTGTTTGAAAACTACCAATTCAATAACATCTCTGAAACCACGCAAAATCGAGTGCTTCTGCAGGACGGGGATATGTATTCCACCACGAAAATTCCTAGGAGAGCATTTTCATAATAAACATCGATTAGGAAAGCCAATGGGGTGCTTTTATAGAAAAAAAATTGCGACAAGTTTTTCAAACAAACGTGCAAATATTGATCATTTTGAGGTACAGCTGATTTTTCTCACTATAGCACTACTATTATACTTGATGAACTCTGTTTATTTGTCTCGTGATATGCATTTTAAAATTTCATGAAAAATTTGAAAATTCTCTTTTCGCGCCTAAATGGCCGTTTCTAGGTGTTTTTAGCCTTGAATCACCATACTGACAAACTACACAATTGCCCAGAAAGAAGCTCAAAACAAACCAATAAATGTTGCAAGTGATGCCCGCCTGGTGTTCCAGCTCATCTTGGAACATGACATTAAACGTAATCCTAAGAGGTTTGTTGGTTGGGCACTGTTCATGTCCTTCTTAAAAATGACACTGGTGCCACACGCCGCTATAATGAAGAGACAATATCGATAGACAGCAATATTGCGGGCGTGTTCATGACACAGGTTCATATTGTTTACCGCTTGAATAATGGAGAACACAGGCCTCTTTCTAGCTGCAGTGGTGCGGCCATGGTCAATTTATGAAGGAGAGCGATATCCCTGGTGAACAGCAAGAAGTCCGGAGAACCGGATGACATCCGCCCAACTATCCTAAAACTCCGGCGAAATCGATGGCCTCGCCTTTTGCTCATGTTTTCCATCCCACGTTGAGTAGAGTTGTAGTCGTGAGGGACCTGAAAGATACCACCATAATGCCCATCTTCGAAGATGGTATCTGATCAGTTGTCGAAAATTACCGACCAATGAGCCCCAATAATGTCGTCAGCAGACGTTTCGAACGCATATTAAGGGGAAGATCATCAGGACCCTCTGTGTGCGGAAGTTTTTCATAGCCCCTCAACATGGCTTTTTAAGGAGTGGGTCTGGTCGTACCAATCAGCTGGCGCTTTCAAACACTACGGCAGAAAAGCTGAACTGGGTGGAAGCGATCGAGGTGTTCTATCTATGTTTCCTGAAGCTTCCGATTTTGTCAACTACAGGTTATTACGTTGGAAGCTGCGACGAATCGGAATCTTCCCCACAATCTGCGGGTGGATTCAGTCTTCTCTAACTGGGGGGTAGTGTGCGATTAGATTGTTGGAGTACTGTCTCGCAAAGGTTCTCCGTTAAGTGGCGTGCTATGAGGTTCAACATTCGCCCCCCTTCTCTTCCTGGTATACATAGTCATTTCATGGTACTTACGTGTAAATGATATGAAACTGGTTGTGAATGCGTCAAACGCAGACTTCCTCCAGGAGAACATCTTGAAAATCTGCTAGTGGACACCAAAGTAGAACTTACTGCTGAACGTCTTAAAATGCAGTATCCTCTCTGACGTTCTACAGTCGGCCCCCGGGTACCTGCGGAACGCACAGGGACAGAAAATCGAACTGGCAAAGAAACGGCGAACAGATTTAGATATTTATGTCACTAGTACGCTTATTCCATCTGCCTAGTGTGTTGCGGCTGCGACTGAAAGCCACGGTCACTGATCCATGTCAAGTGGTGTTCAGTTTGTTGTACATGGCCTTGGTTAGCCACAGTTTACAATATTGTATTCAAGCATGTTTACCATATTTGCAAAGTGACACTGCTGTCTTCGAAGGAGTACAAAAACTCACCACATGCATGGCATGAGAATATGAAGGGTCTAACCTACCAAGAACGGCTAAGATTGCTGAATTCAGTCCTGCTCAAACGACGGAGAATAAGATGACACCCTATCAAGGTATGCAAAACTACCAGTCACGCTTACAAGAGTCGTCTGCCCTGTTTGTTTGTGATACGCTGGGTACAGAAGTTTAAGAAGTCGTAGACTTAAGGTCGATAAAACGGGATCAAGATTGACTGGTCCGTCTAACTTTTTCACCAAGAAGATAGTCCACCTGGTGTATACGTTGTCCGCAGGGAATGCAAGAACCTTGAGCGTGGATGTATTCAAGGGTGAACCAGAGATTTGTCGCGGCAGCCTTTTTCCTACTTTTTATTAGTATGAAATACGACTTTAGTTTCGCCTCTCAGGGCGACTGGGATTTGTCACTGCTTTTTAGTTGACCACTACTTGAGCGCATTTCATCGAGAAAGACGCAGTCTCGTCAGTCTTCCAGCCACATTAGTTATGCACAAGGAGTTCAACAGGCGCAGAACCTCAGCAAGCCAGGGGTAACTCGAGGTCTGATTGAAATTTTGTGTTGTCGTTGTGATCCTATTATTATTGAATTTTGGTGCCATGAGTATAAACACTCACAGAGTTTTCGTCACCGGCTGACGTCTTCTTCTTCTCTAATATATTCCGATCAGATATTCGCTTGTTTTCACCATTTCCCCGTGTCGTATGTTGCCACCATTGTTTATAGTTTTTAAAACCTTAACGTCTTACGTTTTTGTTGATGTACTATAACACAACGACAGGCACGAGATCCAGCAGCAATAGTGAATCGAAGGTGTCAGGTGTTTGCTGCCGATTCAGCTGTAGCATGGCTGTTCAGAATGGTATGTAGTGCCAGACATGCCTACACTGGCACCACTTCAGGTGTATTGGCCTGAACGAGGACGTGGACACCCTGCTTACTTGTTCGTAAACACCATTTGCTTGCATGAGCTGTTTCCTTCGACAGAATTGCATCGTGTCCGGTTTCCTTACACCTTCCATTGCTCGTAACCACAAGTGAGCAGGACCGAGACACCTTTAAGTGTAAATACAAAGTGTCTTAAAATGTCAATTCCCTGTACATAGCCACTGTACGAATAGCTGTGGCCGTGAAAGGGAGAACCTTATCTGACATAAATTCAGAATGGAGTTGGGTGAATGAATACAGTTGCTTTTCAGGACATGACGGTTGCCTCTAAAGCAGTGGCTCTGTCTACTGCTTAAATTGAAGAGGCCGCCACAAACTTGAAGGGCAAGGCACTCCGGGAGGGGAGGCTTGTTTGGTGTGGGCGGTTTCCCGCCCCATCCTCTTTTCAGGTGAGCAAGCTGGAGCGGTGTTAAATCCCTCTTCCCTTCCAGGATTAACAAACTCGGTTTTCTCTAGCAGGCTCCATTCCAAACCCACCAAGAGGTCATCAGGACTTCTGTAACGTCACACGCGAAGGTTAGCACGAGGGAAGTGCCAGACAAAACAGTTGGAATGAAGAAATCTCGTGTAAGGTTGAAAATTGACTCACTGGGTCGCCCACTGAGGGTGTGGCAGAAAGGGTCCCTGTTTGCGGGCTGTGAACACACATCAGGGCTAACTTCAAAATTCGCGCCAACGCGAAATTCCCAATCTCAGCTCTCAAAAGGGGACCAATTTCCTGGAAGGGATCAACCCACGTGCCTGCATCCAAAACAGAGGTGACCGCCCCATCCCTTGGGGGCTAGTAACATGCGTAGTTGCGGAAGTCTGAGGGAGGAGACACCGAAGGTGGTACAGACAGTCATTTTCCGCCACACCTGGGATCCTTCTACCTCAAAAAGTTCTGCCAACATTTATTTCATTCTTAATCCCCACACCCTAATGCGTCTGCATGGGTAAACTTCTGCACCCAGGGAGGCTTTTAACAGGCTCGTTCCAATCACTTTTTCCTCGAGCTCATTGGAATCATTCTGTACCACGTTCCTTTCCAATCTAAAATCGCACCCAAATTTCCCACACTGCGAAACTGAAAACCACCCTCTAGTGGCCCAAAAAGGTCAGTAAGTTGGACCAATCAAGGTGGACGAGGCATCACACAGGGACACTTACCTAAGCTCAGTCTGTGACGAAAAGAACGCTATCCCCGAGAAGACTCCACCGAAGTCTACGCATTCCCCCTTGCCGAGTGGACCACTTTCTCGGGCTCTTCCTCGTGCCCTTCTGTCTCTTTTTTTACCCAGCCAAATGAGGGAGTGGCTATCGAATTTATGTATAATAACCGTCTGAGACTTTTAAACAAAATACCGGAAGTCAGACAGGTGGTCCACGTCACTAACCTTCACATTTTTGCTTTTACAGAGATCTGGTTTTCTGCAGACATCCGTGATAAGGAACTGAATGTTCCTGAGTACTCGTTGTGTCGAACAGGCTCCTCGTGCGGACGCGTGGGAGGCTGTGCTGTCTTTCTACGTCGGAAGCTGCCTGCGCTAACTGCCATTGGAGAATTTACTTCCTCCGAGAAATGGTTCAAACTTCAGCTTTGTGTTCACGACACGCTCTCTGTGAGTGTCACTTACCGTTCGCTATAGTGCAACATACACAACGAGGAGGCCATTCTTGCCACATTCGACCGTCTCTCGTTTGCGCAACGTTTCTCTCGCCTTCTTATTATGGATGACTTCGACAGACCCAAACTCAACTGGGTAGCTGCTTTCCATACGGAATTTGAAGGCAGATTTTCGAAATCCCTGACACAATTGCTCCATGACTAAGGCTTAACACAACGTGTTGAGCAACCTACACGATGTTCTCCACAGCAAGTACCCTGCGTGTTTGTTCTAGATATCACGGATGAAACTGACCTGGTGAATAGAGTGGTCAACAAACCATCGCTGGAGCACAGTGACCACCTGCTGTCAGTTTTGATTACATCTGTTACTGACTACCAGATGCCGTATCAGAGACTTCAGTCTGAAATTTCCATGAGGCAAACTTTAACGCGCTAGAGACAACCTTAAGTAAATTCAGTCTCGTTCCTGACTCACCAAACCCGAACCATCTTTGGTTAATCGACTGAGAATAACACGATGTTACAAGCAAGTTGTGATGCTCTGCGTCCTATTCATCTCAGATAGCCTTCTTCAAACCTTCCTCATTATGTTAACGTTGTCATCCACGATGTCGCTGAAGCACTTTCACTCCGTAAGTCATGCAAGTCGTTGAAAAACAATAAATTCGCCGTTGGACGTGTCCAGCGGGTAACCATCAAAAAGTTCACTTGATTGCAGCATTTCTCCTGGGAGTCTCGCCTTGGAATTCTTGATCTATATCCACTTTAGATTTGAGGACTTCGCGGTGACTAGGTCCTTGCATACCTCTTCAGCGCGCATTCGTGCAAGACTCTTATTTCGTTAGATGGCAACAGTCAAAAATAGTAACGACCTGTAAGCTTTGACCCCGGGTCTTCTGAAGCAAAAGTTCTTCTTTTACAGGGTTGTCAAAGACTGGAACGATGTTCAAGTGTAGACTGTAAGCTGCTTTCATAGAGACCGTTCCAAAATTTCATCGGAATCCTACTCACCTGAAACACTAATAGTTTAGCACTCCAATGTTTGCCTGGTGCACTCCGTAACCCCCGAAGGTGGTGCTAATGTAACCACCAAGCTCTGATTGTGCGATGCGAACGCTAGCAAACTTTGAAGCGATTTGGAGACACCAGAGGGTAAACGTTCTTCTGGAGTGGGGTTTTCGGTAACAGACCTTTGAAATGAAAAACAATAGCGCGCATCGGCTAAGAGCCAGCAGTGGCTTAATCAGTCAACTAATAAAAAAGGAACAAAAATAAGGTGGGGTCGAAGAATCCGTGAAGATAAAGGGTAGGCGAAAAAGGTAAGCGCAGAAATAAATTTGAAGACATATCGACAATTCTCCCTCTCGCAGGAAACGGCTTGAAGGTCGTTCCGAAAAAACGGCCACTTCGGCACTAATCCTCAGTTTCAAATATTTTTGAAGATTTTGAAATCGGAATTTCGGGGGAAGTACCTGTAGTACATCAATTGTAAATGAGCAGCGTTAGTGAAAAATCGAAAAGCATTGAATAAGTGCCCAAAATACTGGTTTGCTAATGAAAACTTTTCCACCGTTTGTGCGAAAACAACTCGTTATTGGCGTTCGCCCAGTTTTTCCAATCTTATAAATGAGCTCATTGCACTTTTCGAGATGAATTACGTCATCCTATAGTCTGAGAGTGTTTTATTTTGCGGCGTTTTGAAGATATGGTCGAAATGGAAATATACAACCATACAATGTTGGCACTGCATTTCAACAAAAACGCTAACACAATTGATAGTGAAACATATATGACAACGTTTCCAGCTTCCTTGTCTATAGGGTATTTGTACTATTTCTTCTCGTTTGCAAGATTCCAGGTGGGTACTGGTCGATAAGACGTTACTCTTGGAGGTGGTTGATACTATCATATGGCTGTTTCCATCTTCGGCATACATGGGTATTATGTCCAACTCTGTCACCGAGAATTCTCAGAAGTAAATTCTGTTCACTCTACCGCGTTGGTTCCAATTGGATTGAGGTCGCGTAGCGTACGTACGAAGCAGTGTACGGAAACAGATGAGCACAAGCTGCCTGCCGACCACTGGGAGGTACACCTTTCGACCAGTCACAATGTGGTGTGTCGAACGCAAAGTATCTATCGCGGTGCAAAACTATTCCAATCAACATGACAATAAGCGGAATCAGAAATGATGATGACCATGTATCCTAAATGCTTCAGATACAAATTTCCTACCACTTCCTGCATTTGTTCGTTCTCCAAAGTGTTCACGGTCAAAGTCACTCAGAAAGGGCAGCTATTAGTTTGAACGCACGCTGCATTCAAAGACGTTGTTGGTAGCCCAATTTAATCGGGTGGAGCAGCTACTAATGTGGACAGTTAGTCAGTGTTCCACCTTCTTCTCTCTTACATGAAAGTATGTGAATTATTGGAGGTTGTATAACTGATTCAGCGGCCTCTTCCTTGGCACTCTTCTACAATTTCACCAGTCGTATGTCTAAGCGCATTCTAGATATGAACGAACCTGACAGTTCCTGGTCAATATTTGCACCGATCGCAGACTTCACTCATGGCTGCCAGTATGACTGCCAATTTTTAACCTCGTCGATGCTGATTCTTTAGAACATCTCTCCCCAACCCCGTGTGGCCGGTCAGCAGTGTCACTGCAGCATAGGTGAAAGTCAGATGATCTGTTGGTCATTGTGTTGACTCCCCTGTACTGTTGCAGCCACAATTTCTCCAGTGAAAGTGACAATCAGAGCTGTTTCTCATTAATTTTGGTCGATATTGTCAACAACGTCGGGAGCATATCTGTGTGTTCTGCGATGTTCCACCGTGCTGGTATCCAGCCCTTAGACCATCAATTATCATTCCTGGTGCTCCACAATTATATGATCACGGGTCTTCAATATGCTACGATGCGAATGTTATCTGGGCCCAGGGCATGCGCGACAACACTCCGAGGTATGCGGTTTATATTTATTTTCGTTTTCTCAGTTTTGCCACAGCCCTCTCATTGTGTTACGTACAATTATCGCGTTCCACATCCCACTTCTTTTCTGGCGGTGACTGGTAACAACAATCTTTGCACCACTGCGGCCACCACTTGTAAAATAGCGTGTCACTGAGACCCCTGTTGCTAACAGCTATCGGTCACTATTTTCACAAAAGTCAGAATCCAGCGAGACTTGTATGTACTTTCTCTTATTTGTCACCCTGTGCCCACTTAGCGTCTGGACAGCCCATTTTTATTGGGGATGTTATAGAACTGTCAGAACACGCATTGTCATCGTACCTTTGCACGTAATTCATCTCGGCTCATGTGGCCTGCTTTATTTCTCATCCGTCGTTTGGGACACATTTTCTTTTACAAAAAGCACTTTACGCCAACATATCTGTCTAATCGAAGACTACTTAACTCGCACGTACGGGAGGTTTTCTGGCGCAAACGGAAACTCCGGGGCTGTGTTGGACGGTTGTTGTTCACTTTATCGCATACGGACCACCATTACCTTTA
>LUCH01018907.1:0-10370 GCA_013368495.1 Paragonimus heterotremus | reverse complement strand
GAACGTTAGACTCATTGCATGTCGATGTCTGTTGTATCTGGGAAACTAGAATCCAGGACAGTAGTCAGTGTATGGAACTAACAGCACCCGCATTGTCTACCCGATACTGGTTATACACTTCAGGTGATTCCACAGCTGCTGTTACAAGTCAGTCCGCGTATCAACATTTCAGGGTGGTTACCTGCAGTTCACCAATTGTGTTTAAGTCGTATTTGGGGGGACATTTGAATACCTCGACTGAATCTCGAAAATCCTAGTTCCCCTTAAAATTGTCTCGGAAACATTCCGTCAATATCGTCAGCCCATCTTAATGTTTTTTACAAAACAGTTCCTTGAAGTTTTGGTGGTGGCATACCTGATCACAAACTTTAGAATATCTACGTTTCTGGCTTTCCAAGATAACGTTGGAATGGGAAAGTATACAACCATGCGATGTTGGTGTTGTATTTCAGCAAGAAAGCCAACACTTTTGACAGCAAAGCATGCATGACAACGTTTTCAGGTTCCTATTCTATGCGAAAGGTTCATGGTTCCAGAAGTGCGAAAATGAAATAGTTAACCTAGCTCAACCTCAAAGCCAGCCTCGACGCAATAGTAATAACAGCCGATCTGAACAAAGCAGGTGATTTATCTTTCGGGCGCAATTGTGCAGCTTATTGTCATCAATGTAATTAAACGACAGTAATGGGAGATAGGTGTAGTGACAGCCACCGCAGAACTTTTTACTTTTTCTCCCTTTTTACAGAAGTTCAGGCAAATGATGGTTAGCGAAATTTATTTCTTGAATTGTTTGTAAATGAAATTATCTTATGGATCTTTCTATTTATGATGCGTAAGGAATGACACTAAAACGTCAATATGTCCCACTCTATCACTGAAAGGCTTCAGAAGTTAAATCTGTTCACTCTACTGTACTGTTTATAACCTAGTTGTGGTCACGTGATGTTCTTAAACAACACTATACGGAAACAGATTAACCTGAGCCTCCCGAGCTACTGATCACTGAAAGGTATAGTTTTCATCCAGCCACCATCTAATGTTTGGAAGGCCAATTGTCTGTCGCAGTGCAGAGGAACATTCTAATCAACATGGCATTCAACGGAACTGAAGATTATCATGAACATGTGCACTAAGCCAACCGAACAAACGCTCCACACCACTTCCTGCATGTGTTTGTTCTCTGTGTTTTTCAAGGTGAAAGTCAGCCGGATAGAACGGCCAACAGTTCAAAGACGCACTGCATACTTAGACTTCGTTCAAGTCTTGGGTGAACTTACACTGTTTTCTATGGTAAATCGTTAGGCTTGTTATGACACAACTAATAAGGAAACAGTAATTGTGGTGGTCATGAGAACAATCACTATCTGACATACACGACTAAAAACTGTCCGGAACCTCATTTTAAAAATTGTCGCGGGGAACACTGGGCTGTTCTTAAAAGCTCATTTCAACAAGATCGTGGGTTATTCATCAAGAGTGAAGTGTATGTATCGAAGTGTGGATGTTTTCTAGAAGGCCACTCAGAATTACAGTAAATAGACGTTATAGACGGTATGTTAACAGTTTATGAAAAGAAGTTAATTTAGACAAACAAAACGTGTACAGGAAACAGACTTGAAGTGATCGGTACAGTTACTTTGACCGTTTTGTTTCATTAAATCAAAAGGGGAGTTCCAAGTTACGTCTGCGTCCACTTTCCCGCAACATCTCCAACCGAGCCAGCCGATTCCGCCCCACTATCTTTATTCCCCCCGGACGTCACAAGCCTCGTACTGGCAAGCAGGCTGCCTACCAAGGCAACCAAAAAATCACTTGGCCCCCTGGTAAACTCATCAGCCCCGACACGGTGGTGGGCAAAGGTGTAGCTTGGAAGACTGTCAAGGACAACCTAAAAGTGTCTCTCTCGTTCGCTATCGGCAGGAGGGAGTGAGACGCAAGTGGCTGGCCAAAACGAGGTCACAAATCTTGGCAGACCGGAAGTTAGAACTGTAGACTAACGTCGTAGTTTCTGCTCCAGAAGCATCCACTCGAAATCCTGTGGCTGTATTAGAAAGCGTAAGCATTGTTTCTGTAGGCGCCATTCCAACGACCGACGCCTGAAGTACGAGCACAAGCATCCAGGGTAATGAAACCGATCAAGTTACCAAGTTACCTGCTTCAGAACCTACCAAACGGCCCGAAGCAAATACTTGCTCCCGAGAATTTGAAACGAAAAGAGTCGGTTAAGGTCGTCTCATGTGATTCGAAATGAACTCGTTTGGCAAGCTGCGCCAGGTATTTCTATCGCTGACCCCGTAGCACTCGGCACATTGCTCTCTTCCAAACCCCAAGGCAGATGAAAGGTCCAATTTTCCGTGACTTCCAAATGCTCAAAAAGCGGAGTTTAACAAGGAAACAAGGGTCGCAAGTTTCAATATCAAGAATGCTGATCAAGCTTCCTATGGGGTCGTTGGTGTGTGCACAGGCGGTCATATAGCACCCGCAGCTTCAAAGAAGGGCCGTCAGAACAACTCGACAAAACGCACCGAGTCCAACCTCACCACCCTCCTCAGTACCAGGTCTTATTTTCCAAGCTATTTCTCGTAATCACCTTTGTCTATTCTTTCGAAATCAAACTAGAAAGTAGCTCTTACGCGCATGTAAACGAACTGTTTAGGTCTGTTTAATTAATTACCAGAAACCCGAAAGTTAGTTCGGGGACCTAGATTACAGGGACATCGGTAACAGTCAACTGAGTGCCTTCGGGTATTAAGTTCACCGAGGTGGCTCCCCCTGCGGAGGAATTGGAGGCTGTATGATTTCCCCGCGGCGATATTTCCAGAAACCCACGGTTATCGGTGAGTTTCAATACATTGATATATATAGGACTCGCGACAACCCCCACGCTCACTCTTAACGTGCGTTATTTACCGTTCCCCCTCGTCCGAAGTCCCTGAAGACGATACCCTTCTCGTAGGCCAAAACAACCTCCTGCGACCATGATGCTGTACATATCTACTTATTATGGACGGCTTCAATGCTGCCAAGATAAACTGGGTATCAATCTGTCACTACGACGGCGAGGGCGGATTCTCTACTACTTTGTCGACGCTAACACGACGGAGAACGTGAACACGACATGTCAACACCCCGACGCAACATAGTTATGGTCAGATTTCATCTCCGCTCGAACCGGTCATCACTAACAAGAGCCATTTAGTAGACGGTGAACCTCAAACCACCACTTGGATGCGGTGACCACTTTTCTCATGTTTTATCCGATCTGTTACTGGTTACGACAACCAGTAAAAAGTCCACACATCGGAACTGCAATCAGGCTGATTTTGATGGTCTGAAAAGTAACCAAGTTTCATTTCTACTTGGTTATGAACCCGTGGATCAGAATTACCATGCGTTACGAAGCGCAACTCTCGATGCCGATGACTTATGTGTACCGCACAAACAGTACACCGCTTTATCGGCCACTTCTTGCGCGCAGAATACGTCGTCTCCTCGATGATCGTTCCCATTTATTCGTTAAGCATTAGCTAACGAGAAAATCGGAGGACCCAAATGCATTCCATAGTGCTCGAATTAGATGTAGGCGAGAAATCTGTAAACATACCAAACTGATACAAAAAACTATTCTCATAAGGGCCATCAGGAACAAAACGTTTTACCTAGACATGAGACGACTAAGAAAAGGTAAGCCTTCGGTTTTTTCTATGCGAGTGCCTGACGGGGTGACTTTGTCTGACTCATTGGCTGTGACCGAGTTATTCACGGAGCACTACTCGGCAGTCTACAACGTCGCATCGCCGAACTGGCACCCTATCCTACCGGGAAGACTAACACATGCTAGAAGTGATGAAAAACCTGTATTTGAAACGTTCGGGTACGTGGTGACAATCATCTCTGATTCCGTTGATTGTCATGGATTGGAATATCTTTCCACACCGCGATAGATACTTGGCGTTCCATACATCGTATTGTGACTGGCTGAGAAGTTTAACTCCCAGTGGTCGGCAGCCATCGTGAAGTCATTTGTCTCCGTATATAGTTTCATATGAACGCCAGGCGACCTCAGTCTAGTTGGAAACAGTGCAGTAGATTGAATACAATTTGCTTCTGAAAATTCTATATGATAGAATGAAAATGATACCCTTTTCTTACGCCGTTCCAAATACGTCAAGGGTGAAAACAACCATATTTTAACGTCACTTCCAAACATTTCTAAGAGCAACGTTTCATCGACCAATATTCACGTGAAATCTTCCTAGAAAAGGGGAAAGGGTACAAACATCGTATTGACGAGAAAGCTGGAGACGTTGTCATACATGTTTCACTATCAAATTTGTTGATGTTCTTGTGTGAATGCAATACTAACATTGTACGATCATATATTTTCATTTGGACCATATCTTCGAAACGCCGCAAACTGAAGCACTCTCAGGCTATAGAATGATGTATTTCACCTCGGAAACTGAAGTGAGTGCATTTGTAATACTTGAAAATGACGGGTAATTTTTTCATCACCAAGCCAGTACTTTTGGCACCGATTCGACTCATTCTAATTTCTCCATTAACGCTGCTTATTTACGATTGATGTAATGTAAATATTTGGCTGAAACTTCGATTTTGAATTTTTCGGAGATATTTAAAAAAATGAGGATTCGCGCCAAAGTGACCGTTATCCCATTTAAACAACCTTCAACCCGAATCCTGCGGAGAGGATGTTTGTCGAGATCGCTCTGAATAGCATTTGCTGCCCACTTGCTCCCAACATCTTGACACAAGCAACCCTACTCTGGTCTTAATTTTTACTATGGGTCCCAAAATGAATGCTGTACCTCGTTTTCAATGCCTGCCTTCCACGTTAACGGACGTCTATCGGATACCAAACATGAAAAACCGACTAATTCTTGGTACCTTGGGCCTCTGCCTCGAACCTGTGTAATAATCTTCGAATAGCTGCATAAAGAATTGTTTTGAAGAAACTGATGAAAGTTTCATTATGGAAAGATGACGTTTGGCACTCATTCGGTGTATTTTAATTTTTCCATTAACGCTATTTATCTACAATTGATGTATTTTAGGTAGTTTGCCTAAAACGTCGATTTGAATATTTTGAGATTTGTTCAAAACCCTTGATTCGCGCTAAAATCTTCGTTTTTCATTTGGTAAGGTCTTCATGCCCTATACCTGTGAAAGCCATAATTACCCCTCTTTCTTTTTGTTCGTGTTCTCCATGTCGTTCTCTCTCTGTGCTCATTTCTGCTGCGTCTGAACATGCTACCGGTTTTTTCCACCCACATCAACTATTCGCTCTACTTCAGCCAGCGAAATCCCATTCCTTTTGTGGGCTGAATTTGTTAACGACCTGGTAGTCTAAACCGCAATTTCTCTAGTCTTGGGCCCAGGACGTCTGTACTGAACTAATTTACCTGTAACAACGTCATATGGTTGGAGCAAACGGACTCCTACAAACGACCATCAGTTTCCCGTCACTAATAAATATAACCTCGCAAAACTCTCCGAGATATCATGACGCCGGGCCTGAGGGGATTCTGTCTCGACTTACCTGCTACCCTATTGTTAAAAACAGATGTGCAAGAGAGTTGGGCCCGAAAGCCTTGACGCTTCGGTAAGTACTGTATAGTTTTCGGATGTCAGTGCGATATCCTTCATTAACACACAGTTATGGTATACATTAAGTGCACCCGGTTTGTCCTCAACGAGGATATCCCCAGGGCCTAATAACGTAGGGCGCTCGAAAGGTCGTGCACCAGGTGCAACACAACGTGGGGTCTCACACAGGTTCCAGCCTCATTTTTCGGAGTGTAAACGGATCTAAGGGTGCCTCCTGGTTGTCGGCTTCAACAAAGTTTTCGTCCCTAAGGTTCCCAGGCGCCACAGTTCTGAAGCCCAAACGACTGGATGAAATTTCTGAGGTTCCCCCAAATCCACAAACCAGGTAATTGACGATAGTCTGATCTACCACTGAGGAAAGCAGAACACTCATGCTTCGCCCTTAACCTCAAGGGACCGTGAGTAAAGGTACACAAAAGTCTGACGTTAACTGATCATCCCAGTCAAAACCCCTAAGGATGACCCTGCTGGTAAACGAGAGCTCGAACTTGTGGGTTTCCGAAGGATTGGCCGACAGCCCTCTTCAGCTTTTTCAAATCAAGTGCGAATCGTGATTCCAGCTTCATTTTGGTAGCCCTCAGCAACGTGCTTAGTTTGAGGAGCAAACTGCGTGGGGCACAGGTTCTTATTGGCGTCAGACCACCGGGAATCTTTGCCTTCAACGGAAGGAGACTATAACCATACACACACGACGGCGAGTTGCTTCCAACAGATTACGCACTGTTCGGAGGTGATGAGGTATGTCAGTGATAGGGATGTGGTGTAGCCATGCGGGTCAAAAATTACCTTGATGCGATGAAGACCAACCCGTTCAGTTCTTCTGAATGAAACTGTGGAAGCTTTAGCACTGTGCATGAAAATTTGCCCAAGAGGATTGTAGCTCATTTGTGGACGCAGATCTAACGGGAATCTGATCCTAAGAGACTTCAACCTGCCAGATATGTGCCGGAGGTATCCTTCCTGTTCAGATGCAACAGAGAGCTTTTCGAGTTATTACCCAGTTTTTACTCCATAAGTACCTCTAATGGAGTTCATTGATCAACGAGATTTATAATGGATTAAAGGTTTATGTTGGAGAAAGCCTATTTTACCCAAAAATGATTTATTTTTCGAGATATTATCGAAAAATAAATTGAGATTTTGAATCTTACTTTTTCGCGCCACAACGTGCCAAAACTCAATTTTGGCGCACGTTCCCCCGGCGTCTCTGATTGGCCCATCCCACTTTTAATGCACCAAATCAAGTGGGGTACTTCAAGGCCATCAAAGGGCTATGTATATGCAGACGCTCGTCTGCATTGTTACCTTTGGTTTGAGAGCAAATACAATCTCTGCGAAAGGTCACGGTCTTCTGTGTTGTTCCGGGGTTTCCGGGTATTGTTAAGCTCAGTGCTACGTTTCGTGATTTGTATTGTCGTGTGCTAGACATTCTGATTATCGTTTGACCAGCGGGTCATAACAGTTTTCAACAGTGGATCTCGTATTCGCGAAATCTACGGACTTTGCTTGCAATTTGGTTTACCAACGGACGCCGGACTCAAGCAATCATGTCGTTGTGTTGTTTCGATGCAGTTATCAAGGATAGGGAATTTGGAAGTTTCTGAGGCTGAGGCTTTTTGATTACTGACGGAACCGTATATTACGGAATCGCTACGTGTATGTCGCTAGAATGAGATTCGAGGAGCTTGTTCGTCATATATAGTGTTATAGATATCGCGAAGGTTGGTCTGATGAAAGACTTCGGTATATGACTGTTGTCCGGTTTATCCTTCCCTTATTGCAGCTATGCAGAGTGTTCATTATCTTGTACTTCATTTTGTCAACATTGCGTAACCGCTGCATCAGACCACACCGCACAACCTTGCTCGACTTGAGCAAAAACAACACAACATGCTTTGGGATAAACTCTGCTACACGTGCTTGCTGGTTCTCCCTACGACGCCAGTGGTTGCCATCCAATTTAAAACATACTACTTGTTGGATTAAGATTCAGCTCTGTTACTTCGCATCCTGGGCTACACTTGGAACAATCCGAATGCATTCCAACGTCATTGGACGCATCACGAACATTGTCAATCTTGACTTCCCTCGTAAGTTTTGTGTCGGAAATTACTGTAGTTCACACATCTGTCCCACCACGACCAGATGGCCGACAAAAAAGGACATGGGGCTGGGGATGATAAAAAAGCTTCTCTCCGCATAGACAAACATGCTTTCCATACGCTTTACGAGGTCTATACAAGGCCGTCGCCTGAGTATGCTAAACGGGTCGTATACACCGGTTTGGAGATAGACAAATTGGCCACTGGAAGTGTCTAACGAATAGTCGCAAAAATGGTCTCCATTTTGTGACATTTCTCTTATAAGTCTCATCTCGAACTTCATGATATTCGTCCACTTAAGCTCCAAAGACTCCGCGGTGACTTAATCCTTTCACAAGTTTTTTTATGGCAGGCCTCGTGTGGCAAGCAGCTCTACAACATTCGAGCCTGACATCCCTTAGACAACAGTTATTTTCTTACAGGATTATCAACCACTGGAACGACCTTCCACTACGGGTTGTTGGTCGCACCTCTATGGTCCGTTTTGGTGTGTTATTAGGTTCCCATTTACCTAGGTCTTTGTAAGATTTCTGGTCTACTATGTTCTTGATACGCTTTGTAAACCTTAGGATCGGCGTCGCAGTCTGTTTTCAGCGACTGTCTTCCAGGTCAATAAGGGGTCATTATATATCGAAACAGACAAACCGTCTGGATCCGGGTGATTTGGGCCATCAGCCTCGAACCCATGTACATACCACTGAAGAAATGAGTATACAGTGACCTAAACAATCAAATGTTAAAAAGGACCAAAAATATGGTAGCACCAAATGATTCCTAACGGTAACCGATAGGCTCAAAGGTAGACGTACACATTAAACGGAAGATGTTCCAGCGAAAATAGGAACGACCCACTGATAAGTCAAAGTCCGTTAGATTGAGTAGATCACCACAAGAAAGGAAGACAGCGCCAGAGCTGAGATTCGTTGGACGACCGATAGATGACTCCACAAGCGACGCAAGATGATCAACGTTGAGCGTCGATAGATCAGCTAATACGCGGAGCTAAAATATTTCACCGTCCACTCACTTTACCAGCCCAAAAATCCTCACGAATGAAGAAGACAGAGATGATGCGACGGTGATGGTTTCAAACAGGTGTACAGATGAAGGTAACAAAACGATATATATAAAACGTACAAAAATGAATTATGGAATGTAACTGTGGGCTGTGGATACTACACGTGCATGTCTAGTGGACTCGGTTTTGCTGAGCTATATTCAGCTTCTGCGTTGGTTTCAATCACTTTCAGCTGTGGGAAAACCCACCGGAAATACTCCTGAAGTTCCGGTTCTATCTGAATCTGACGATTGACTATTGACCGAAAACGGAATATTTTCCAGCGCGGGCGGGAACGTTTGTATTTTGAATATTTTTTTAATGTGTGCTCTGAAGTTGGATATCCCGTCATTTATTTCCAGATGTGGCCAATTATACAAGGATTGGAGAGTAAGGAAAGATTTCCAAAATATGTGTAACATTTTCAGAGCAATTCATCCAGTCAATTACACTCAGTTGACGCAATAGTAATACCGGCGGGCAAATTTGATAGCGTTTATGGCAAAACACTATCTCTCCACGTATGAATTTGAATTTTACTTAATGATTCGTCAGGTTTGGTTGTTTGGGTATGAGTTACAGGACACAATTATCGTATTCTGTGAAAAGTCTATCCTTATTTTATGCGGTAAAAAGAAAATTGAGTTCTTGCAGCCGCTCACGAAGCGCAACGATGAAAATCGAGAAGTCATTTTAATTCCGCGAAATCCAGTAAGTATCCTTTTTTATTTGTATGTCATTTCTAGTCGGATAATGACAAGGCGGAAATTGGAAGACTCATCTCCGCCATCTCGATCAGTCGTAATGTGGGGTTTGATGTATATTCGGTTCATTTTTAAAAATCCAGGGTCGTATTGTTGGGCACCTTGCTAAAGACAAATTCTCTTCTGAACTGACAAACGCATTTCAGTCAGCGTTGCAAACTGCGAAGTTCGAAATGCTCGATATCTCTGGTGCATGTAGTGATTTATTCGCTGTCAAAGACGAGAATGAACTAAATCTACTGAAAAAAGCCAGTAACGTTACATGCAATGTCTTCACAAAGGGTCTTCGAGAGGAAATTATGGACACGATTGATTATGACAGGGTGAGTCTTAATGTCTTTTTGGTCGGTTTTTCGGTGCTTTTTGTTGCCCACGCCTTTCCTATCGATTTGTAATGTAAGCCGAGAAACGTACGCACAGAACAATATGAGGTGGTTTACTTTTTATCTGTTGTGTGTCATCAATGAGAACCATACCTCCGCGTCTTCTTTTTTGCTGTCTCGTAAACATTAGGTTTTCGTGATTAGGTGAGTCGGACTCAGATTGGTCCTCCAGCTGTGCACACAGTTCTCTGCTATGCGTCAAACAGACTCGTCGGTTCTCTCCGGAAAATTGTTCTCTAAGAGCGGAATAGATATTGACGCTCTCGTTCATCTTCAGCAAGCGGTCCCACCAAGTGATTCAGAGTGCATCCATTCACATCCTAACTCTGTTGTATTTGTTCTCTCATATTCAAGGTTCTGACTTCAGTATTATCTGGTGATCATTATCTTCATCATCTACAACAACAGAGTGAGTGACACGGATCTTTATCTGCTA
>LUCH01018906.1:0-10860 GCA_013368495.1 Paragonimus heterotremus | reverse complement strand
AAAGCCAATATTATGCTTTTATCAAAAAATGGTGACATTTTTTCCAACAAACGTGCGAATATGGGTGATTTTTGGGTACAGCTGATTTTCTCATTGGAAGACCACTGGTATATTTGATTAGATCTATATATTTGTCCCGTAGCATACATTTTAATATTCCGCGAAAAATTTAAAAAATCTCTTTCCGCGCCTAACTGGTCGTTTCTAAGCCGTTTCGGCCTTGAAACACCACACCGCGAACGCTACAATTGCTCGAATGCCTGTTGGTGTTAGATCCTAAGCCTGGGTTAGGTATCGCGTCTTTTTGGGCTTCAAAAGTCAGAAACATCAGAAAAAATGAACTGCCCATAGGGGAAGATAGACCGTTGCATGAAATGTATGAACTGAACCTGGGGAACTACTGTTTCGCCGGACTGTAAAGGCTTCAGTTGTTGTGTGCCGTTGTAGTCCGTGACTTGCGAGCATGTAGGGGGGTAACATTGTAGGGGTACCGGTGCTGAATGTGACCCGGTCGATCTTGCTTTAACAGAGGCCTGGCTTTCCGCGGATATCCATGAAATTGAACTGCATGTACCAGGATACTCAGTGTACCGGGCGGACTCCCCCGGTGGACGCGCGAGGGCTATGCCGTATTCCTAAGCCAGAGGCCCCCGCTGCTTACTGTCACAGGGGAATTTACATTTCCAGGGAAATGAGATGCATTGTGGTTCAAACTCCAGCTTTGTATTCGCGACACGCTGATTGTCGGTGTTATGTGCTGTTCGCCGTCACGTAGCGCTTCTGTAGATGAAGCCATTCTTGCTGCCCGATGTCGTCTGTCATCTACACAGAGTTTCTGTCATCTTTTTATTATGAATGACTTCAACGCACACAAACTTAACCACACAGCCGCTTCTCGTGGGGATTCTGGCAGTGGATTTTCGAAATCCTCGGCACTGTTGATCATGAGGATGTCTTGACACGACATGTCGGACTACCTACAAGGCATCGTTCAGGAGAGAAATCCTCTTTGCTTCACCTGGTTATCACGAATGAAGCTCACCTTGTAGATAGAGTGGTCATCAAACCACCGTTGAGGCATAGTGACCACGTGTTACCAGCTTTTGATTTTGTCTGCTACCGGCCCCCAAATGTTGTAATGAAGACTTCATTCCAGAAGTTCCCGATGGCAGACTTTGACTCACTAAGAACATGCCTAAGTACATTCATTCGCGTGTCTGATTCAGTGAAATCAAACTACCTTTCTTATAAAGCTTCCGTTCCCCAAGCTGATAAGGCATTTGTTTCTCGCAAGCCATAGAAGTTCTCCTCTGGTGCACGGCTTCCGCATAATATACTTCCACCTCCTGACTCACGTTTTCTTCTATTCGCCAAGCAGATTCTAGCATACAAGCCAGAGGACCTAGAGGAATTTCGTTCTGCACGAAGCAGATTCAAGTGGGATATCCGTCAACCCACCCAGCAAATGCAGTCAAAAGTCCTACTGGTGGCGCGCGACTATAAGAATTTCTTTCCTAAGTACATCCACGACCAGAGAAAATCTAAGCCCTCAGTGCTTTCTCTGGAACTCTCTAACGAGGAACCTCCTTCAATCCACAGGGAGTTGCTGAGCTGTTGAAAGGTTATTGTTCAGTAGTCCGCAAAGCGGATCCGCCCAACTGGCGTCCGATTTTCCTGGGGAGAAACTTTCAGTGTCCACTCCTGACAGCCGACTTCTCTTTGCCAGACGTTCAGATCTCTTGTTCAATACCAGTCCTTGTAATGCGATGTGACCAGAGGCAATCCATCATCAGAAATTTAAGAAGGCGGCCCTCGCCCTTCTAGAACCTGTTTTAACAGAGACATACGGCAGGCACTCTCCTAAAGACGGGGAAAGGTGACATTAGCACACCAACATTTAAGACAGGCGATCAACACTCATGACATTTACCGGCCAATCAGCTTCATAATCATCCCAAGCAAGTTGACGGAGCGTCCGTTTAAACATACCATCCGGAAGCATTTCTTTTGGAATAACCATCATCATCATCATCATCGCAACAGCCATGAGCCTGACCAAAAGGTACTGTGGTTCGGGCCGCCGCTCACTTCAACAGTGACGTGGAATATCTTAGAATAAAACGTTACTAAGAAGATTGAAAATTAATAAAAGAAGACTAAGCGGAAGAACTAGAAATGGTATAGATACAAGTACGCCATTGACTGCGACACCTCGCCATCTCGGATAGCGTCTCTAACCAGCGGTTTGGGTGATCACGATGACCCCATCCAGGCAGGCGACACCTACCCACTTTGCTCAATGGAGCAGTCAAGGTCTTTATATTTCGTAACCACGTTGTTGGTTAACCACCACGCGGTTTTATCCAATTGTTGGTGGTCTCAGTATATAATGCTCGGTACGGTAAACGCTCAGCTGGCATACGGAGGACATGACCCAACCATCTAAAGCTGTGCAACGTAATTAGTTTACTAATCGATCGCGCATCCCGAGCATTCCGGAATACGCGCCGGCGAACGGCCACATTGCTCACGCAATCAGTGGCATTCTATCCGACCGGTCATGCAATACCAACATGTTAATGTTCATGGATAGCTTGACAGAAACCAAAGATATTGGCCACACCCAGGGTGCTATCTTCTTCAACCTTGTCAAAGCGTTTGTCTGTGTCCCAACCAGTACTCTTGCAAATAAACTAGAAGCTTATGGAATCCAGGGACAGCCTCTCCGCTGGATTACATCCCTTCTTGGTGACAGAGTTTTAGGAGTAAAACCCGGGGGAAGGACAAATCTTCCACCCGATCTCTGCTGCAGTTCCTTAGGTATTCGTACTTAGCCAGCCGTTGTTTTTGATACGCATAGGTGACCTTCCCGACCAAATTACTAGCAACCGTCTCTTTCGTGCTAATGAGTTAAACACCTGGAACGCATGTGACCTCAGTGCAGTTCAGATTGACCCTGACCAGATTAAGTGCTGGTCGGATGACTAGAGTTTCCCGGATCTTCCATAGTCAACAGTTCTCTTACGACTCTACCACCCACTGGAAAGGCCTCAAATTAGAGGTTGGCTGCTCTTCCGGGGACCGTTTCAAAGTGTCATTAGATTCCCAACTGCTTCAGAAATTGTTAGATCAGTAGTTTACTCTGTCTGTGGTACTCTCTATAACCCTCATGAGCGGTGTAACACTTTGTCTTTCATGACAGTCTTTCAGGTCAAAGCCCAACACACTTGGTGTCCACTACAACTCCCAAAATATAACGAATCACCATCCCCAAAAGCGACGCGGTGTCCACTGTATCTCGAAGGCGGTACACGTTGAAAAACGACTTCCCATACAAGCGCCAATTTTACGCAAATAAACCGGAGTCTGCAAGTATGGTCAAGGTGAACAACATGCCGGAGATCATCAGTGACCCTTCAACCGTCACACTAAAAAGCTGACATACCGGATATCGTAAGTGCTGACTTACCCGGGGAAATATTCGTTCCCCATTTAGAGGCAGAAGTTATGCCGGATAATGGCACGCGTACGCATACTTCTGGCCGACGGTGTGCGTACACTAATGATTGTGCTTTATAACAGAACGTGTTGGAATTGTGACAAGTTGTTCAAACATGGGAACCTAAAACTAATTCTGTAGTGGAGATATAGCCAACGCCCGGTAAGTCCTCCAACTGTCTGGTGGTCACCAAGGAGTAACTTGGCCGATAACACTGAAAGTGAACCACCTGCAACCGCAAAACGTTGTCCGATCCCGACGTCGCGTGACGAGCCCTTGTGGATAAATTTCAGGTCACCTCACCCATCACACGGAACCGTTGACATCATTTGTTTTGTCCAGTCCGTAACCACCGGAGTAAGATGAAAGGACTCGCGGTGTCATCAAATGGGTCACCTTAGTCCGAGGATGCCACGCCACCGTTCTAGGTGGCTTCGACCTCCCGCACGTGAGGCGTATCAATTGGGTAGCTTCCGGCACTTTGACCGATGAGTCCTACAACCTCCTTTAGGAAGCCGGACTTCCCGAGCAGATCAGAAACCCCGCCAGACGGAAAGAAATTCAGTGGCCCTCCAGACTAAACACCCTGGACAAAGTCGAAGTTGGTGCGTCACTGAGTGCAGGCGACCACGCCTCAGCCAACTCCCGAAGGTTATATGACGTCACCATTCCTCACACTTTGTTGTCAGCTAAGTATATCTTCGAACAAAACAAACTTCTGGAAGACGCGTCATCGCGCTTTTTAAACCCGCTGGCTACCCTCCAGCCAGTGTAGCACAATAAGTGGGCACCTGAACCATATTGCGTCGAATCTGAACACCGCGATAACCAGTTCCGTCCCGTTTAAAACTTCATGGCTTGTCTGCGAGTTGTTTTGTTTCAACTTCGCAACCAAGCATCTGATGAGAGTAAAGTGGGGTACATTGGATGCGCTCTCTTCTGAAAGAAAACAGCGCTCCATATGAGACAGATAATTGCAGTTGCAATTGGTGCGGAGCAGCCGTGTGCACCAGCAATAGGGGCCATCAACTATTACTTGCATGATCCACTATCGGCTGATTCAGAATGTTCTAAAACGTAGGAATCTCCTGACCCCGGCAGAGAAGTGCCATACCACCTCTCATGGGGTCTTCAGGACACTAATTTTAATCCCACGGTACCGCAGATATATCGTGTGATCAATGTGCATCCGTTTCCAGGGACGCTGCCGGAACCAAACGACGTCTGAAGATTTTTGATCTTGACCTTCCGTTGGAAGCCTCCATAAATTTGAATCTAGTTAACGTGAGCTCCAACCGATTCCTGTTGGTCATTAATAAGTAACCGCGTTTTCATGAAATTCTTCCAGTTCCGTTGAAGGACCGAGCGGACGAGATGGAGCAGACACTTGCTAGTTTGTTAAAATTCTCCTCCACAACTGGCAGTATACTAACTTCTTATAAACACAGCGTTATCGCCTCTACATATTAGGGCGGAGGTATAACATACGCCAGAAACCTAAGACCGATTGTTCTACTACGAAGCATGTCAAAATCAGTGGAGATCCTAGTAAACCTTCTTGTAAGGGTTCAATTAAATAATTTCTCACTCTTGACACAGAGGCGGCACCGCTTCAGAATTGGTCGCTTGTGCATGAACAGTCTACCAGCTGTAGTTGACTCGCGGATGAAAGATGCAGTTTCTTTTCTTGAATTTCACGAAAGCCTTTGGCGATGTAAACCACAATATGCTGTTGGACACACTGATTAATTCGGAACAACGAAGTGGTTTCGTCGTGGATCAATTAACGCCTTTTCTATGGCAGTTACGCAGTTAGAGCCAGCGGCGAGCCGCCTAGATCATTCGGTGCCACAAATCTGTGTACTCCATCTGTTATTGCCGTCAGCTTATGTTAACAATCTACTGCTGGTCATACTGCTGATGAGGCAAATGTTTGGTAGCATTTTACGCAAGATCGAAGCTGTGGAAATTTTTGGATGGACCCAGACACCGCGTACTTGAGGTCCATACGAGACTTGTTGCGATTTAAAGTGCCCGATTCGAGCGTTGTAATTAATTTTCATCACAAGTTTATGGCAACGCATTGACGGCGCTACCCTGGTCACTATTTACGCGAAACGCGCTTCAGAATCTGTAGTCGTATTGGACCTCTGTTTTAGTGCTATCGTTGTGGTGACGATAACAAAGGCCACAGAGAGGTTGAAAATACTGAGTAGGTTTATCGAGAGATGTCCGACTGATAAATTCCCGTGCATCAAAAACGCACTGGCAAAACTCCAAGCATGTGCGCCCTACTGAAGAAAAGCCTGTCTGTCTAGCGTTGATCTTTAAAAAGACTGAAGACCCACCTGTCGTACTTCATGATTTCCATCTCCCAAAATCAAAGCTATATCTTTTAACCCGCAGAAGTTTAACACAAAAATTTCATGCCTCTAGGTTCATCTTAACAGGAGACTTTTCTTACCGCCGCGTATACAACGAATCTACGGGGCCACGTGTGCAAGGTTTCTGCATCACTTAGCAGTCTCCTATGTAGACGGCATTGTTTTGCCATTCTGATTTGTTCCACTTGAAATGTACTGTCAAAGATGGTTGTATTAACACCATCGGTCGATGCACTGAAGAAGTTAGACGACTGGATTATCCACCTTCAAGCCGGTACGGCTGTATACTTGTACCTACCTCAAGGTGATTTATCCAAAATATGTTCGCCTACATGTCTGAATTGTTCTAAGCTGGCCAATGGCATGCCTCAATGGGAGTATCAGCACAGTGGACATTGGTTAACTGTATGACTAAAAACATCAAATTTTGGAAGGAGGCAAACTTCTGTATCCGGCCACTAGACTTCCGTCATTTACGAATGAAACCAAAAACTTATGCAAAATATTCCGACATAAGACTCATTAAGGCCTAACATTTGCTCGTCCGCAAACGTGGCACCAGAAGCGCGAAATTCGGATATTGTGGGTTCGAATTTACCCCCGGTCTCGTGCCCTAAATACAATTATCGGCCTTCCCCAAGTACTTTGTGACTTACGCATTTGGGTATTGTGAATTTAACTTTTCTTCCATGTGCCAAATTGGCCGCACTACTGTTCTGAGTAACCGTGGTAAGTTACTCAAGCTGTTCGTGTTCGAAAGCCGTCGGCATGGTAACAATAATGTCTATTTCTCAAAGCATATGTTGGGAGCACGCTCAGGTTAGCGTGACCAGTGCTGACAAATGTAGGGGATACAAACAAATGATAGTTGTGCAATATGAGAGATGTGAAAATCCATCAGCAAAAGAGGTGTGAACAGAGGTGAAAGAGAGTCGAATGGTATGAGGGACTACCCCGTGCGGCCTCCCAAATGTGTTGCCCAGCTTCATGATTGGCGTGCGGGTTTTTACAGGTAGAAAATATAAAGCATCAGTATAATCAGAACCAGACTGCATCCAGTTAGTCTGCGATTGTTGCAGGCCCGAAAGTCGGAGCAAGAGTATTGCCAGAGACAAAGTCTGTAGATCAGCTTGTTCATCAAACAATGTACGGTGATCCTGTCCATTGGAAAACACTGCAGAGACCGTGTTTGCCTTCATGTCATCTGCACAAACTAAGCGATGCCCATCCAGGGGCAATTCTGCCGCCACACTCCAAACGTAACCGTTGCTGTTGTAACAAATAAACTTGACCAAAGTATGCATTTGTAGTGGTTATGGGGCATAGTGAACGAGATAGTATACGCAAGAAGACGCTTGCCCCTGCCATGTTGACTGAAATAAAACCTCAGGCTTTTAAAAACACAGCAGGTGTCGTCTCCATGGTGACAAACAATGTTGCTTTTGATGACTCAGCCACAATGAGGGATCCGTCGAAGTGCATCATGGACCCACCAAAGCTTCAGACGGAACACGGTCGGAAACTCTGGAGTGACTTCTGTAACAAGATGAGTATTACTTTATAAACCCGGGCTTCGTTCATACAACCAGCTAGAAGGCTGGGTGCATCACCTGTTGGTAAACATAGGTTAGTACGGATAGTGTTCAAGGGTGCTTGCGAACATGATTTATCTTAGATGCCAATTAGGTTACATAGCAAAAGTGCAACTCAGGGGCAACGGTACACAACGTAAACAAAAAGTCAGAGGCGCAAGCTAGTGCGAAAGGAACACATGGCGGGTGACAGAACTCAAAATATCATCAGTCGAGTAGTCCCGGATCCTCATATGAGCCTTCGATAACACAACGTGATCAGCAGAAATGTCCTATCTCTCCAACTGAGTTGGTCAGCGTTCACTTTCAGCGTATCCATAGCAATATATGCGGCAAACTGTCACCGAACGAAGTGTGTCCAAAACATTTATCTCTCACTGTCGTCTGCTGGGTAATAACGGTTCATATTTTGAACTACTTTCGCCGCAGGCGCCATGCTGTTTCAAGCGAAATATCGCTTCGCCATGATGGATCCAAAGGACAACTGGGGCTAAAACTGGGTAACCGGGTTTCTTCGATTCTTGTCTTATAATTTTTCGAGGATTTGATGTTGTTATAACACTCGTCACAACCGTGTTTACCAGAGTTTGCTTAAGTTCTTATGGCAGCATCATGGAGAAGAAGGTCACGCTGCAAATCCTAAGCAAATGCAGTCGTTTACAACAGTCTATGTTAAGTGAATTTTCACACTTTGTCATGCTATGTGGAAACTAGGTGAACTCCTTAGACTATGCACTTTTGCAGTGTTCTGTTTCATTGCGGTCACCTAATCCTGGTGCACTATTCTTCATGTTGACTCTGTGAAGGACCTTGTAGTCTAGCAGTTCTTTAAGCAGACAGAAGGGGTTGGAGACAACGAAGCAAATATCCGCACTTACGTTTCTCTGCGGGCCTTCCAGTGCGACATTTAAGCGCTGGATCCGATCCCAGGGGCGGCTTGGTGCTCATGTGGCCAAACTACTGATTATCTGTTGGTTGGGTCATCTATCTTTCCTCTCCTTCAAAGAAATTAGAGATAATTTAGCACAAGGTTGAATGAAAATTTTTTTCTATGTAGGTTTTCATTCAGTCTTATCGACGGGTCGCTTTCCTCTTGCGAACACAATTTTTTCAGCTTTTCCTTACACGGTGTTGTAGGCTCACTCTCACCGTGAATCTTCAATACTCTAGAAGCACTGGGACTTGTTGAACAGCTATCAGATTTCACGTGTTTGCAGAAAGGTCAGAGGCATTCACACTTGGCTTACATTTTCGTTAATAAAGAAATATTAGTCTGTTGGGTTTAAACAGCCATGAAATCGTTCCTTTTGTTTTCGTCCTCGGCAGAAAGGTTTGCAAAATAAACGCCGATCGGCTGATCACCCATTGAGCATCACATGAGATGGCCACACCTCCATTCACTCAGCTGAATAATCGTGCGCGAAGGTCACTGCCGCTGCCTCTGCGGCTGTCACTTCAACTTCCCAACTGGTGTGCTTAAAGCGCAGCAAGCCACAACACAGTCAAGTCCCGGCCCCTGAGGCTAGTCATGGGAGAATGGCGGAAACGGACCAGCTGTCGGTTGTCCGGACAAGAAGATGACCGGGAAAAATTGTACAATGACTCGTGATCAGTGTAATTTGTTTAATCTAACAAGACTTCACTATCAGCAGCGGCTCACTACCGCTCTGTTGCTGATCTCAAAGGCCTATCACGGTTAACACCGACAACTGGTGAGGTTGAGGCTTAGGTGCTATCATTTGCTTGGCCCGACAGAACCCACAAACCCTGATGATGAGTTTGCAAATATTCTAGAGAAAGTTCATGAAAGTGCGTTTTCTCATCCACCATGCACTTCTATGGTTTATTCTGTAACTGGATTCGAAGGTACAAACATTTGGGGTGCTAGTTATTTCGCCGATCTTAATAAGTTCTGTCGCTTTCGGGACTGTCCATCAACGGGGTTTGTCGCGTGGGTGGTGTCTGGCCACTGCAGCGTGTTCACATGTGAAAAGGTGCGGATTTCGTTTACTCAGCCCTCAAGCTCCATCTTACGTGACTGAGGGATGAATCCGAAAAAAACCATGCATCTGGGATCAATCTGTCGATTTTAATTCTACCGAAGTTGCGTGCTATCTGAAACAGAACTCGAAAATGATAACCGTATGCTCACTTTTTCCAAGAGGAACTCCCAGACTAAATGGAGCAACTTGTTCTTGGTATATGCTTACTACTAGGCCAATCACTGAGAGTACATGCCAAATCCTTGAAAGCGAAATGTGCCTCATGTACTAAATCAGCCGGTTGTAGCAGGGGAATTCTAACAGGTCTGCTGCAAAACTCCTTGCAGCAGCTGATTCCTCCTCCCACGTGACGTCAGCAGTGCTGAACTCTCCAAGAATTAGCAGGGAATGTGGTTTGGCATTAATTACCCCTAAAAGGATTGCGAGCTTCGCATCCTCGATAGCTTGCCATATTGAGCTGCGCCAGGCTCATACGATTGAGGCAGTCTGTGTGTTCGACTGTACTACACTTTGTGTCGGTTGGATGTACGAGGTATAGAGACGGGAGCCCTGTATCTGCACACACCCCTCGAATATTAAAATTAGCACCCTTTCTTCTTGCCTCTCGTCAGGTCTATCTCGTCTTTGACCCCCAAGTTTCTCCGGATACAGTCCGCTGTACTGTGTATTCAGTATGAGCTAAGATTCTGCGATGGCTATCACGTCGTAACCAACAGCTACTCTGATTAATCCACCCTATTTGTTGATGGCACTGCAGGCGCTCGTGTGGTAGGTTTGCACACGCTGGGACTCCGGCCGATCGGGTCTTTTATGTTGGGATCACTCGGGAATTGTTTTCAAGGGTGGATTCTATTTTCGGCTGAAGACGGAGCGCACGTTTATGTCACTGTATTTGGGAACGCAAGATACGCGGCGGGAATTTATTTACCCCCAACGGGACTCGCTCGTGATAGAGGAAAGAACCAACTATATGGAACGCTCGGCATCACGTGCCTACGACTCGTGCAGTGAATGGACGCCCTTCGGAAAAGCAGGAGTGAGCTAGTCTTAGAAGATATCAAATTGGTTATTTGACTTAGTCTTTGTGTTCTGCTATCTTGTGAGCAGTTGGTCCCGATTGTAAGGGTGCACTAGCTTCAAAACGATCGGCCCCGTTTTTCCTGATACGTTGGCCATCTGATTGAATTTCGCCATTCCTGACATCTTACCTATTTCGATATCTTCTGACAATACTCCCTACGAAATATAGTTGACAGATAGTGTCTTAGTGCAAACACTAGTTGGTTGCTGTATCCTAAATACGGTTCGGAGACATTCCTCTATCTGCTGACCGCCTCCAGTTGGGCCATCCTCTTGTTCAATAGTTCCCTACCCGATTTCAT
>LUCH01018905.1:0-10827 GCA_013368495.1 Paragonimus heterotremus | reverse complement strand
TTTCACAAGATGCAATCACGTTGAACCATGCAAACAATACACTTCTGATCTCAGTGAGTCTATTGGTTTGTGAGAGCCATAATTGATGTGATCTATTTTGTGCAGTATACTAAACCGGATGAATTTCTTCAATACGAAAAACAGCTCAAACTGTACTTGTCCACTGTCAAATCAATTGACGAAAAGGAAGGCGACTGCAAAACTAGTTAATATTTTTTGCCAGTAAAACCATATGCTCATGTATATTCGTCCTATTTTGTGATAAATGTCCTTGAGGAATGAAATAGGACACGACCAATTTTATGACGCTGTTCATCCTTGTGTTTGACCATCGAAGTATATTTGCCTTGTTGTTACTCAATTGTGTTTTGACTTGAACCTCGACTATTGCAGTAGCTTTTGTCAGTGTTAATCGTTTTTTTCGAAACATTCGGTTTCTCACTAAGAATTTCATTCCGATTTTGGGGAGGGGGGCACACACGCGTGGTTTTGAGTGCTTTAATTTCAGGCGCGATCTACTTTTTAATTCTTTGATCTTCGACTGGATTCGAACCAACCTACAGTAACCACATGTCTTTACGTGACGTTCCACTGGGATAGTGTATCTTTTGGATTATCAAGCGAATTTCATGTGATAGTGAGATATTGTCAACAAAACGTTTTATCACTGCTAGCAAGTTACCATAAAAGAAATTGACACAAAAGGTGGATACGGAGAAAATGGAACTCGTAAAGGCCAAACATTGTAACTCATTAGAAAATTCTGTTCGTTGGGTTGCGTATTTCGTCGCATGAAAGGCAAATGTCGCTCAAGGTTTGATACAGATGACCTCGAAAATCAGACAACTTCTGTAGATGCAGCGTTGAACGGGAGTTTGAACGCTGAGAAGCTGCCGACGTGTGAAACTAAATATGCTTCACGGGTCACTTAAATTTCTACCGAACCCTTCTTCTAACTTTACGAAACAAAAGGTGCGCAGATCTGTTTTCCATTGGTGTTAAGGCATGTAAATGTTGTAAGCCTTCTATGATGAGGCTACGCAATCAAGGAGGGTAAGTTCAAACGTGTAGTAAATATAACAGGTAACGTCAGACCATATTCACAACGTTAACAACATCTTAATTTGGTGTTCTATTTTTCGAAATTGTTTCGAATGGGCAATATGTGCGTGTTAACGTCTATTTCAAATCTTCCAGTCTGACGTGAATCTTGTTCTGTGTATCACGCAAGAAATCGCATGTCCATAGCCTCTGTTACATTCTATTATGTTAGTTACAACACCTTAACCTGATGCCCATAGTTTTCGGTGCTGTTTTGTCCTGACACGGCCGGACGTCCAACAGCATTGCTCCGTGTGACTTATCGGGACTTCCCGGGCTTCGTTGGCACTGTGCCAATTAGAAGCAATTTTCTCCTCAAACCTTCACATGTTGGGTGTAGTCGGGACACTAAAATTTTTTTGAAGCCATAGACGCCGTTATATGCAACAATCGTGTATCGTCTGTCAGCATCTTCATTCACACGCAGCTTTCCCTGCATTACTGTGCCGTTAACAGTACATCCATGTGGTGTCCTTGTTTCCCGAGGCTGTTGTGTGAGCGAGTTAGGCTTGTGTAACACTTGAAATGTCATAAATTGAACAGCCTTGGGTTTGAAACTCCATCGTACGTAGGAAGATCACGGGTTAAAGCAAGCAGTTGTCGTCAGGTTAATACTAGCAGTCTAGATCATGAATTTGTAGAACACTTAATTTAATATTTGCACACGTAGAGTAACTAGCGAAAGTCCAAGGAATCATCCACCAAAGAACTTGACGATTCAAGAGCGATGCGACGATACCACTGGTCTTCCGATCTCGACCTTGCGTCTCAGACTCGGACGTTAGATTGACCACCTTCCCACGAGTACTTGTTAAACTTTAAACTCGTTAACTAGGACTGACTTCGATCCTTTCGTTAATTATATACTACTGTGTTAGTTGCCTCGGTTAAGGGCCTATGTTTGTTTATTAAGTGAACTCCATCATTTTCTAATCTACTCACTTAGAGTAGTTATGTGAGGATCACTAATTTTGTGTTGGAACTGCCTTTATGTCTGGTGACCCGATTTGATTCACCCTAACTTCTTGGTTTACTTTTTTTAAGTTCCGGGGCATTGTGAACTCTCTAATGCTGCCCTGTACCAACAACACGAAAGTTGAGTAAGTTCTGGAGTGTCTGGAAGTTATGGAAACTCTGCAGAACTGCTCCACCTGTCTCTAACAATATTCCATTGGTAACGAACTGCTGTTCAATAGGAACGAAAGTAAGGTCGTGCACATTCGTCGCCAAAATTTTGATGACTTTGCCGGTGTTAGAACCCGCCGTTAACTTCGCCACGGTTGAGATTTGAACTCTGACCATGCTTTCTTTAGACAACCTCGGTAACAACTGTGCCACTGACCTTACGTTAGACACGACCGAATTATCATAGGCAGCCGCTGAGCCACGTTTGCTTGTCAGCAATGCTCAGATTACCCGATCGCGTCAAGAGGAGACAGAGTAGCTATCCTGCTAGCTCCAGTCTATGACCCCACGACCAAGACTTTTTCTCAAGTCGAGCTTACATACCCACGGACGAATGTGGCTGGGCGCTTGTATTGTATTTCGGCCGTGCCCAATGTAACGTCATTGGTGCAGTAGGAACACGGTTGCCTCATGAAAATTTGATCAGAGTTCAAATCTCGACAGCGGCACAGTTATCTACTACTGACGAACTTTAACGATGAAAGGGTGAGTCTAGTGCTTCTTTTCGAGAGAATCTGGTTGAAATGCTATCTGATTGCAGTCACTTGTGAGTGGTGTTCAATTTATATCAACAAAAATCCTCTACTTACCGTTACTCAGGATATCCTTCTACAAGTTTGCTTTTTTCTGTGGTTTTAGACTGAAGAGATGTTCTAATCGCGTAGTCCTTATTGGATCGTCACCTTGGTTACGCGCCCAGTCGCTTGGCTCAAACCGAGAAATCAGAACAGACACAGTCGCACTGTTTATCGGACGATCGAGACGAGACGAGACAATGTTTAGGCCACCGAAGCTCTAGATTTATGGACAAAACTATTACCATAGATGGCCGACAGACACAAAGCGAATCAAATGAAACAGTCATATATGGCAGTTAGGGAATCAGAACGAATCACGTTACAGGGGACGTTAGAAGGCGACGCGAGAAAAACACTGTTCGGATAGCGCGCAGGCGTTCGACCGCACACCTGCAATCTGATTGGCCGAATGGGACCATACCATCCAAGCTGGGTCGGTCGATCGATGTGGCGTGACGCGTCTTGGCTATCTCGTTAGGAGATGCGCCACCTAACAGTCCTCGACTAGATTTAGCCGGACAATTACTGTCTCCTTTGGAGACGCTGGAACAATCTAAACCTCAATAGCAAGCGAATGTTTTTGCTGTAGAATCTGCTGGCTTCGTTGCTTATCCACCTAGAGCATGATATATCCGGCAAATAACCTAAACCATTCATTTTGCGTGTTTGGTTATCTGGCTCTTTAGAAGAGCCCAGAATGCTAAAAGGCTGGGCCTCGGTTGAACTCGTGATTGCGTCTTCCAAATTTTAAAATATACCACACTACTTATCAGTAATGCAGTTTCCATGCTTAGCAGTGGCGTTGATAGACTCCCACCTAAACTGCTTGAAAAATTCTTTCTGGGTGATCAAATCCCCGGATCATTTGATAGATTCCGTATGACACCGAGGGTTGGGTGGGTGACCGAGTCCCAACGTAAACGTTTCTGAACACCCGGCGTGGCTTCGTCAATCACCTGATAAAGCGCTTTTCGCGTTTGGGTGTGCTGTTTCCGTCATTTGTTCAAATCCAGCCGAAGCCTAGATTTTTCTTGTAACCTATCAACTCCTTCATACTTGTAAGTATAATTGGAAGTTGTCGAAAAGGATATCAACAGATCTGACGCGTACACTAGCGGAGTAGCTTTGTTTAACAGTTAACCCTGAAGCCTTCACTGCTTTCCTAGCCTCCTTGAGCTGTTCGTATCCTGAATTGTACACAAACTTGCATTTCATAAGTGACCTTTGTGTCTGCAAGTGTTGGACATGACACGATTGTATCAAGGCCTGTCAGCCATGATTGGTTTTGACATTATGTCGCAGTATCAATAGGTCGCTCAACTCCGGCAGACTTATTTGTCTCTTCGATTCTGATTCTATTATAATTGTGGCGTCCAGCCATTTAATGAGCCCTTATCTTCCCACGCTTTCTCCTTTCTGTCTTCCTCACTTTCCGCGTGGTTTTGTTGCCCAGGTGCATCATGTTTTCAAGTCTATTCTTCACTACGGATACGTATAAACCCCGCTTCAAACGTATACGGCCACATTACCTTTTCAGCAATATCGACCTTGTTAACAGAGCAGTAGTCTATTTTTAACAGTAAATTTGCAGTCTGTCAGAAGGTCGTAGGGCGAATTTGTTTGCGAAGGTTTGAAGAAAAAGAATAATTAGGTAGAAAGTATGAAAAACAGGGGTGATCACCTTGCATGACCACTGCAGATTGTTCCGGTACCCTCAGTCTAATAGATCGACCTAATGTTGGTTAATGTTAGATACTTTGAGAACCAGATATTCCAGTTGTCTGCGTATGAATTAACTATCATGTGATTACTTTTCACGTGACTAGCGCTTTGTTTAAACTTAGCTCATTCACATGATACCACAGAATTGTGAAGTGACTGATTTGGAAAGAGGAACGACTTTAACACTCCACCAAACGCATGCAGGCATATCGGAAATTTCCAAAAGACTAGCTACTCCGAGATTCTCTTGCGCGCCTTTTGAGAAAGCTAATGAACATCGTACAACCGACTCTACAGGAATCGTAAGTAGTCGTATTGTGGTGGATTATCAAACTGGAGGTGCGAGTATTTTAACACTCAACGGAATACCTCAACGCGGGGGAGGTACGTTCAAAAGCTCACAGCGAGCGGATCGGGCACAGCGTGGTCGACCGGATAAGTCATTGCTCAACTGGATTTGACCAACGGGCGAGGGATGGCAGGCAAAACACGATGGATGACTAGATTGGAGGCGCGATTGTTCCAACACTCTGAGGGATAACTCGACACGGTCATGGAATACGGTCAAAGCCCACAGTGGATAGATGGAGGATAACACGAGCGACCGGACGAGCCATCGTTCAATGAAGTCGGACCAACGGACGAAGATTGACAGACGGAAAACCCCCGGATAGAAGGCACCGAGCACACACAAACCGGGCAGAAATGCACACGACGTGTGAGCAGAAATCGTGGGGTGTTGTGGAATGGAATTCTGACTCATAAATGCGGGCGGGCGCATAGCATGATAACAAGCGAGTTAGGCAATAAAGATTGTGCTTTATTGGACGCCCTTTCGTTACAGTATGAAGGTAAGGCAAACGCCGAATAGCATGATTAGCTTCTATCACAACGTGTAGGGCTTCTGAAACCGGCCGGATACACATACTCAACGTTTCTGCATAGACTGCTTCGCGGACGCTAAATTTGTGGCCGAAATATGTCAAAATGAATGTTGTTTCACAAAATCTGAAGTACCATCCTTTGGTATGGACCAAAAGTAATGTTCCTCGGACTCGTCGGTGCCGTCTCGTTTATTTCGCCGACATACAAATTAATTTGGTTGAGTGTATACTGTGAAGAGTGTATTGATATGATCTCTTGAAAAATGTGTTTCAGTTTGCCTACTAACTATTAGCGATTGCTGAATATATGAAGTGGTGTTTTAGACCTTTGATAAACTGGCCATATTAAATTATGATCATGATGCTGGAACATCCCCTGTCCTTCAACTTGACAAGGTACTACAATTCTACTGCACAACGAAGTTTTACACACGTTTATCGCAAGGGTATCCTGGTTGATTATGCTTGATGAATCTTTAAAGTCGTCCTCTTTTTTACATCAACAGACCACTTATTTTTGACATGACATATCCGGAACAAACGCTAACTGAAATTTCGGGAAGAAACGCGTAATAGCTAAGCTTGCTTTCGTATGTTTTATCCTCAGACCAAATACAACATATATATGGGTTCGCCGAAAGTGATAGGCAGCATATTAACGTGCTAAGGGATGGTATGTACTGATATCGACTTGGTTCGATTCATGTGATCCACTTATCTAGCTGTAATTTTTGTTGTTAAAAGAATCACCATGTCGCGTAGTAGATCTTTCCGGGTTATGAATGCATAACGATATAGATGTGTTGATTTCTTCATAAACGTTCACAGCCCACGTGACTGATGTTATCTACCCGAATCTCATGAATCGGATCAGGTAGACATTTATGTTTGCTCTCCCTCACGATATATATATATATATATATATATATATAATATGAAAGTTAAGTTACGTGCTCATCACACAAATCTCAGTGATAAAGCTATTAGTTCACACCCAAACCATTGCTCATGGGACCTGGTAACTTCAGTATCGGATTAGTGGTGTCGCATCTGCTGTTTCTGAAATACCTGACTTACATGTGAGCAGCCACTATTTGATCAGTGCATCAGCTTGAAATCACTGTATCCGCTATTGCTAACCGTGTAATTCTGTCATAGGTATTTTCATAATTTTTGCATAATTTCTATAAAGCCTATTGAAACGAATTCTATGACTTTCTAATAACGTTTGTTGCAAAAGATGATTACTGTAGGCTCTTTACTGAGGAAGAAGACGTTCAAGGTTGAGATGATTGTACGACTCTACCGGGAATGTATGTTTCTCTCACTTTTCCTCGAAGGTGAGCTTCCGGTTTCTTCGCTACCTAATCATACACTATCAGACCTATACAAATGACTGGCAGTCACACACTGAGTTTGCAAGGAGATCAGAAGAGGTTACGACATAATAGTTGTTCATGAAGTGATGTAACATGTTTAACTGTGTACGTAAAACAGCGTTTTCTCATAGCAAATTTGCCTATTCTTTTCTAATGATTCGGTTAAAAAAATCTTAAGCATTCACATTGTGTTGTAAACCCTTCTAAACCGTACGCTGGTTTGTCGTAACTGTTGTAATTCGTTTGGCAAAATTCGGATTCTCGTCCCCGTAATATTAGCGACAAAAATCTCGGTCCCGAACAGTATTGCGATTGTCCCATATTCGCTCCCGAGGCAAGCCAAAAAAGACGCGTTCAAATATAGAGCTTTGTTCCGCCCCAAAAATGTGTGCGACAAATACAAAGTACTTATATCATGCGTGGTGGCCAAACAGAAAAGGACAGTTGACGGAAAAAATAGTTAAGGTCACGGATGGGCACAGCGGAGTAAAAAGTCTGACGGGTAAAAGCTACCCAAGGCTACCCTCTCGGCCGCTCTGAGCAGGTCCACCAACTAGGATAAAGTCAATCGTTTTTTTCCTTCTCACGACGGCGCACTGGGACAGTAACAGGCTGGTCGCCCGAACACAATGCGAATTGAAAGGGTCAATATGGATAGATCAAAGAAAAGTTTTATTCTTACCCGAAGATGTCACCGACAAACTATGGTGCTCGGAACGATCAACTTTGTGCACTAAAAGTCGATCCTCGTGATCGAAAGTTAAACGGAAAAGGTATAGACTTCTGACTATTTCCAGAAGACACCGACATTGATGAACTGATTGTCAAAAGCTTTGTTTACATTCAGTCTTTTTGTCATGACCTTTGTAAATTGTTTTGCAACTATATTCCTTTTGTTCTCACACCGCGATTCCACAGACACTTTGTTGGTACTTGTTTTTTTATTTCTCACTGTCGGTTCCATTATACGTTTCACAACTGTTTTTGGAGACTTGCCATCGAGAAACAATGCCAATTTTACACTCTCAATCGGTTACCTTTCAAGTGAAATTCATGTGAACGGAATCAAATGATCGTCGTAGTCGACTAAGTTTCAATTAGGCTATTGTCAGTAGAACCAACCCGGTAGGTCGGTTGCATGCGACTGTGATATTCGTTAACCACTTTGAATACTTTCAGGTGATAACAACGATTTTTATGTTGTTAGCGAAAGTAAAACATAAAGAACGTACGCCTTTGTTCACCAATCTTCTTGTACATGATCATAAAGGTACATACATGAAATGAACTAGGGTGTCTATGTGACCTCGACCACAGCCGAAACGGACAAATTGTCATTCGACAAGATTTGACGTTAATGGACCAGATCGGCCCTGTGAGTATTTTTTGGGCGATGGAGGGTTGTCGACGGTGGTTGTGCGTCTGTGGTCAGACAGACTGACGACCACGTTAATCACATGCCTCATAGTCTCTCTCTTTTGAGGCTAGATACCGACAGTCAATTATTTGGGCTAGCACCAACACATATACGTTATTTTGCACGTGATTTCAGCGCGAATGTGACTGACGCCACACTGTTGAGTGTTATCGAGTCTCCCGGGTGACCTTTAAATCTCAAAACGTCTGCCATACCTTATACTGGACACAAATCATGCAAGTGAAACCAGAAGTAGCTCAGTGCAATCGGCTTGTGGCGACGCGTGTGCACCTTCATCTTTTGGTTTCGCTCGCTGTGACTGGCTAACCCCCTCTTTGGGTGCCGCCGCTCTCACTTACTTAGGAAGTTGATTACTTGGTTTGAAGCGACTCACTCTACTGTCATTTGCTGCACTGGTTATTAGCTTAAATGAAGTTGATGTAGTTTAACATGTCTAACCGTGGATTGCATCTAAACCACTCCTTGACATCTTTTATGAATACTCATTTGCCTATGATAATTAGTCGCGTTAACTCTGCACCTGGCAGGACCGCATCCTTTCAGTCTGTAGAAGTGATACAATCCCTGTTTTCTCAGCTTAGCCGTGTGCATATTAGCCGCGTGCCCCGTTCGTCGTTGACGTCCAGTTTACCCCCTTGGGACATCTTAAACTGGAAAAGGTATATAGATGTTGCTATTCTATAAAATCCTTAGTTCTTGTGATTGGTGTATAAAGTGATCTTAGGTTGGACCGTGTCCATTCAATACCAGTGTATATTTGCTGTGTTGGATGTTTGATGAAGTACCGTGATGGAAAAATGCCATACACTCAGTAAAGTGGTTTGCGAACGCCTGCACTTGTAAGAATATGAATGAAAAGAGAAGTGGAAGGTGCCGAATTATCAGACATAACAAACGCACCTCAGCCCATACCAAATAGAACCTAGCTGGAGAGCATTTCGAAAGATTGAGCGTGGCTTTATTTCGCAGCAATATCTTCAGTATCCAAGCTATCCAAAAATTTAGTTTGGCCTACTGAATATACGTCTGATGTGCGTTTAGATTCATCAGGTAATTATGCTGTCTCGACAGATAGGTCGGACAGACTCGGACTCCAGCCGATTCTTATCTGTAATTCAAGCGGTTCATTCAATATTACGACTTCCATGGGTGTTAATCTTGACTAAATGAAAGTGGAAATCGTAACATGTAGTGTAGGTGATAGTGGACCATTTGTACTAAACGTAAGTTATCACTCACGTGCTTATAATACACGGAAAATCGCTCCAGTTTAAACCGTCTGTCCGAGTATGGTAGTAAACGAATCACCGTTATCTGCTTTGATCACTCTCGTTTTGCTTTCTCAGTAAAGGCAATGTCCTTGACGAGATAGTGGGGGCAACCTTAATTGCTGGGTTCAAAATGAGCGTGCACTAACGCGCTCAGCATAAAAAACTTCCCACTCAAACAGTCCAGTACAGAACTCATGACCTCTTCTACTTTGACGTGGCTTGTGTGTTGCATTGATCTGATAAGTTATGCTGACTAGAGGTTTGACGCTTTCGTCCACATTTATGTTAGACAAACCATAGGAGAGCGACCAGACGGAAAGCCGTCATACTCATAGGGTCTTTATGACATACTACTTACTGTGTAGGAGAGCTTGGGCAGTAAAGCGCGATTCGGTGAATATTAAGCGGAACTGTTTCCAGAGTTGCAGCTTTACTGTGCTCTTCATGGGGAAGAAAAACGTTGGGAAAGGTGCTCTCAGAAAAATCAATAGTTCGATCGTCCAATGGTTGCCCGTGACCGATGGTGTATCATTTAATACGATCGAAAAACTCAATGTTCCACGGAGGCATGGTGTAGATGTGAGTACACATGCCAAACGAACCGGTATTTAGAATCTGATAGCAAATGTCACATCCACTGCACGCATGGCCTAGTTCAATCCCTCACTGCCAAATGGTTCAGATTTTTGAGTTGTTGGCTCCGATTAGGTTACCCTAAAAAATCCTTACACTTCGATGTTTTTCTGATCGAGCTTTTGAGTCAGCGACTCTGAATGAGGTTCTTCAGTTCAACCCCCGTGCACATTATAAATGACGGAGAAGTTTCAGAAGTTATCGTTGCCTCTACGGACCAGTTCACTCATTTTCACTTTCTTCCCTCTGCTTCTAATTTTCATTCATTCAGGTCAAGACAGCTGGTAAACGGCGATTTTGCTATCTGTCTATCCGACAAACTTCCTCTGGCTGTCATTCTTCCAACTCTGGAGATGAATGTGTGCTGTATATTCGAAATGCGAATTCACAATACCTGGGTTGTCGTTCATTCGAATTTACCTTTGGATAATACTATAAATCAGCAGTTTCTTTTCAGTCCATGGTAATAATAAAGTCTAGTCGCGCGGTCAAACTTGGGTGGGAATTTTGTTGATCTCTGTGGCGGAGCATGAGTTGCCGGTCATATGCGTGTCGTCAGACCTAGTACTTCAGTCAAAATCTCCTGGCATGACCCATATATGCTTGGCGGCATCCGAGACGGATTAGCCTGTCACA
>LUCH01018904.1:0-10811 GCA_013368495.1 Paragonimus heterotremus | reverse complement strand
GCTGTAACTCACGAAGCCAATGAGTCATTTATTCTTCGTTAGCTATGGAAGTCCTTCTCTCGTGCAACGCCTTGGTGTAACATACATCGCTTTCGTGATGTTCGCCTTCGTCCAATATATTTGAGCAGAACACAATGGATAAGCCGGATGACCTAGATGCCTTTCGTTCTATACGAAACAGGCGCTGGTGTGAAATCCGTGAAAACATCCAGTAGATATATACAAAACCGTGCCAGTTGACCGCGGGAATGGTGAGTTTGTTTTCAAGTAAACACGCTACCAGATTGACAGGAAATCGATAGCGTCTTTTCTGCGGCTTCCACCCGTGGAAACCCCTCCAACCCCCACGTGATTGCTGAGGCGTTCACGAAGAACACTTCAGCGGTCTACAATGTATTTGCGCCAAACTGGCATTCGATCATCCCGCGGAGAAACATTTGAAGAGTGAAAGCTCTGTCCTTGACATTCCCGATCACTTGTTTGATATCAACCCTTATGGTGTGACGGGATCAGTCGAGATCCACCCCCGGATTCTGAAACAGGGTGCCCTTAGTTTGGCAGTACTCCTCCATAATCAAACTCTTCGGAACGCCACTTTCGCAGACATGGGAAGAGGTCACGGTGACACTGAATTTTAAGACAAGCGATTGACATTCTCTCGCTAGTTATCAGCCGGTCGGCCCCACCAGTATCCCATGTAAGATGTTGGAGCCTCCGCTGAACCGCGCTGTCCTCAGGTTTTTCCTCTCAAATAGTCCCTTCTTTTTAGCCCAGCGCGGCATCCTTAATGTTAATGTTAATCTTCGTGGATAGGTCAACACAGGCCAATGACAATGGCCATACTTTCGACGCTATTGTTTTCGATTTTGACAAAGCGTTCTGCCGTATCCTACGCGGCCTTCTCGTATACAAGCTAGAAGGTAATGGGATCCAGAGATTAATGCCCAACTGGATTACATCCTTTCCTGGTAATAGGACTATCGGAATGAAACCTGGGTAGAACTATTCTTCGCCCTCACCGGTCTCTACTGGTGTTCCTTAAGGATCCGCATATTGTCCACTGATGTTTCTGGTGTATGTCACTGAACTTCCTCATCTTATCTCTGGCAAATCTGTGTTTGTGATGAAGACTTAAACATCTAGAACGGTCGTCATCTCAGTGAATTACCGAGTGGCCTCGACCTCACTGAGTTTTGATCGGCGTGCTGCCCTTTTAGTGCGATGGAGTTGTCAAACGTTCCCTGACTGACTTTCGGTGTTTCTAAGGCAACATTAACTAGAAACCATTATTGTTCGTTTGGTTGCACACCATTTAATGAGGTTAGTACCAATAACTTTGCAGGATACTGGGTGATAAACAGTAATCCGTTTTACCTTCAAATAGTTCATGTTTATTCGAGCTACCTCGCTCCACTTTACAGTCGGCAATGAATGTTGTAAACGTGAATTGCAAACTGGCTGAACGGTATACCGTAGAGCGGCCGGGCGGTTATCTCGCACTGAACTATCATTAACATTAGGCCACATTAATGACTGGTGTACTGACAAACGTGGAGCTCTTCAGATGGCATTCCTGGGTCTTATATGGGGCACATGAGCGGGCACAAACTGGAAAAAATACCGATAATCATCGGCAAAGTCTGCAACCGGTGGAAACATAGACCAACAATAGTCAGAATCATAGGAATCCATGGTATGAAAATTGAACTGTTGCAAATGAAGCGGTAAGTGCGACGGTCAATTTTATCATAAGAGAAAAAACGGGCATCAAAATGGGTTATTGCCAGTCAGAAAGGCTGAAACTTAACCACTTACAAGTAACAAGCTACACGCATACATAATCAGAAGTCTACAAACTAAACAGTAAACGGGCTGTTGATGACAGTGTTAAATTGTCCCTGGCAATTTGGGGGTAATTCACTCAGTAACGCATATTCGGCAATTCCAATAACGCCTATTCAGACGGTCGGGTTAACGCGACTATCTTCCAAGTCCAAAAACGTCAGAAGAGGCGATCGAGAGGATTGAAATTTATACGTAACTGTTTAATAAAGTTACAGCAAAGATGCTGTCTCACCTTAAATGTGAATCAACCGGGTACACAAATTATCCAGCAAAGGAGTTCAAAATGGAGCAACTAAGCAGGTGTTCACAGACGGTCACCAGTTAACGGGAAATGACCTCATTAAAACAATCGGGTGCAGATGAAGATCAGAACGTGTTAACACCACCAAGGAGGAAGTTTTAACAGACAGACAATGATAGTTGTATGGAGGAAAAAGTAAACACTGTATGTGCAATTATGGTAAAATAATCGTTATGATTGTTTGCTGTACACAGTAAAGAAATAAAGGCAGATTAAGGATACGCCTTCTACAACCAAACCAAACATATCTCTACGGATTCATCGTTCAGCATCCTACAATAAAAACTTCAACAAATTCAACAGATAGGGTTGGACATACGACGCACATTTACACTGTCCCATATGGACCGTATATAGGAACAATCAAGTGGTTACGTCAGGTGTAATCGCTTTTATGAGTGATATGTCGTCGATCGTTCCCAACCTGAACTACCGACAGGGGAATAGATTGAACACATAATTCGGATATATAACTTAACCCACAAACATGGCGGCATGGCGTTCATTGGAGCTCACTTCGATGTCTATTGTCTAATGCAATGTGGTCGCAATGTGGCCGGAAATTACAGATTCATTTACGTCCTCCAAACTACTCAATATTGTGCGTTTCTGCAAGAGGGAAGTATGTATTCCACCAAGAAAGTTCCGATAGAAGCGTTGTCAGAACGCGTAATCGATTATGAAAGCCGACGAAGCGCTTTTATCGAAAAAAACTGAGCAGATCACTTGTCAACAAAATGAGAACGTGAACAGTTTTTAAGTATAGCAGATTTTTCGTAACATTACAACCGTTGTACTTGGTCAAATTCGTGTCAGGTAGAAATATGCATTGTATTATTTCACGAAAACTTTGAGGAATCTTTTCTCGCACACAATTGGCCGTTTTCAACTCGTTTTGGCCCTGAAACATCTTACCGACGAACCACACTATTGCTGTTTGTTCCTCTTGACAGTGGCTTGCATAGGAACTATCAGTGCCTGGAATCAACAGACGTTGATCGGGGTAGTGAGCTGTTATCGCCTTGGCGGGTGCAAAATGTCCGCACAAACGGCACGCACTGGTTTTACAGCCAGAAGGTGTATCATCTCAAATGCGCTGGTCTCAATGCAAACAGGTACTAGCAGCTGGCCTCTTAATCCTTCACTTTATCTGCATTACCTGTACTTCTGAAGACAGCCAAGACACCGCTTGGCCCCTAATTAGCCACACGCACACCACGAAAAGTGGAGCAACGCAGAAAATCCGCGGTTGCAAATACGCGACTCTTCTTAACTTTGTATCGTCTTTTATTTCTTACGTGGTGATTGGGATAGGCGCATACAAACGGACTCCATCTGAAATGATATTGGAACTACAGCCGATGAATGGGTACACGGCGCTCGTCTTTCCTCGTGTTGCAACCACGAAGACAACAGTTGCCCCGTCAACTTCACACATAGAACTGAATGAGACAAAATTAAAGGGAAGGTTCACGAAGGAAGGGGAGTTGTCCTATTGGGCCGCCTCTCCACGACAACTTCTCCAACCAAGCCAGCTGAATCAGTCTCGACATCTTCCATCCTTCAGGACGTAACAATCCTCGTACTCGCGAGCAGACTGCGCGCGAGGATAACTGAAAGGTCACTTGGTCTCTTGGTAATCTTACCCGCCATGCTCAGCCCTGAAGTGGTGGTGGGAAAAACGGTGGCTCCGAAGTCCGCTAACGCCAGTTCAGAAGGCGCTTCTCAGAGTCGCCCCCGACGAGAGAGCGTGAGACGCGATCAGAGGGTTGAATCTGTGTCACAAACCGCAGTGAATCGGAAGCTACAACTGGAGACTAGGGTTACGGTTCCCGCCCCTGAAGTGTACACTCAGGCTTTTGTGCTTGTAGTGGACAGCGGAGACGCCATTTCTATAATTGTCACTCCGATGGACAACGCCTCAGGCTCAGACAACTGCGTTGAGTTCAATGAAGTCGGTCAAAAATCGTCTTTCATGTTACGTGCCACAGGGCCCACCAAATGGCTTCGCAAAAAATTCATCCTCCCGCGAATTCGAAACAAAATGAGTTTATTGGGATCACCTCTTACTAATCAAAAAGCGCTTTTTCGACATACCCTTCTGGGTATTTCATTCAGCAGCTCCACAATACCCAGCACATTGCCCTCTTTTAAACTGCGCCCCCCTGCAGATGAAGGAGTCGTTTCTTCTGCGGGTGAAAGCCTCCAAACACCCTCCGGAGAAGCGGAATTTAACAGTGCACAAAGGCCGTAGCTCCAACATCAAGAATGCTGGGCAAGCGTCTTGCAGGACCTTCAGATGTTGGTCTGCTAATTACAATACATTGTAATTTGTGTCGATAAAAACCAATATCTAAGTAATATCAGAAGAATATGTAATGAAGGTTTACTGTGAATAACGAACAAATAAAGCAAGTACATCCACAGCCAGGGTTCGTGCAAAATGTAGAGATGTTATCTGTAGGCGTACTAGTGGAGCCTTCAATGGAATCCGATAGATGTCGACACAGTGGTTTGCAGGATGGAAATTGTGTAATCCACGGAGCATTGTAGTTATGTTTCTCACTAGCGCGCGGGGGAAACCCGATATAACGTGTTCACAGATGTGGACGGTACCTTGTTTGTCAGCTCCGGCGAGGACATTGGGTTGAATCACGTGGCGCGGGCTAATGTTCGAGATCGGGTAGGTCGGGTGCGCAATTTTCCGTTTCACGGAATTCGCCTTGCAGGTCGTTCAAAAGGCAAAACGTTCCTTTTGGCGCGAATCCTCGATTTTTGGATATTCTTTTGACTTTTAACATCGGAAGTTCAGGCAAAGTACCTACAATACATCAATTGTAAATAGGCGTCGTTGATAGAAAAATTGAAACACATCGGAAAAGTCCCAAAAGTATCGGCCTGGTGGTGGAAAAGTTTCCTTCCATTTTCGAGTAAATAGCCCTTTGTTGGCATTATCTCACTTGTTCAAGTTTTATAGATGAAACCATTGCAATTTTTGGGATGAAATGCGTCATCTTATAGCCGGAGAGTGCTTTATTTTGCGGAGTTTTGAAGATATGGTCGAAATGGAAATATACGATCATATAGTGTTGGCATTGCAGTTCATCAAGGACACTAAAACATTTGTTGGTGAAACGTGTAGGACAACATTTCCGGCTTCTTTGTCTATACAATATCTATAATACTTCCCTCTGTTCGCACGATTCCAGGCAGATACTGGTCGATGTAACGTTGCTGTTAGAAATGGTCGGGAATGACGCTATCGTATAGTTGTTCCACCTTCGATGATTATGGAACGGTGTAAGAAAAAAATATCATGTCCCGCTCTATCCTCGAGAATCTTCAGAAGTAAATTCTATTCACACTATTCCATTGTTTCTTACTAGATGGAGGTCAAGTGGCGTTCATTCGGAACAAAATACGGAAACAGGTGAAATCAAGCTGCCTGCGGATTACATCTCAGCCAGTCACACTGTAATATTTAGAACACCAAGTATCTTGCCGTCCAGAAAAATATTCCAGTGATTGTGACGATCAGCGGAATAAAAGATGATTACCATGTACCTCAAACGTCTCAAATACAGGTTTTCCACCACTTCCCGCATGTGTTCGTTCTCCAAATTGTTCATGGTAAAAGTTGTTCGGGGGGAGCAGCTACTAGTGTGTGCATAATCTGCACACCCCGACGCTGAGCATAGCTTGAGTCAATCGGGTGGAGGAGCTACTAGTTTGGACTCATACTGCATTCTGAGACGTCTGGGTATGCATTGTACGTTCACAGTAGTGGCTATTTCAACTTGATTCACTTAAGCTATGAATAACGTCTAGGTATGCGTTATACGTCCACACCGGTAGCTTCTCCACCCGATTGAGTTAAGCTATGCTCAGCGTCTGGGTGTGCAGTATATGTTCACACTATTAGCTGCTCCCTCCGAACTACGGATATTTGCCGTTGGGTGTTGCTGTGTTTGCGTGTTTTTGCATGTGTGCGTGTGTACGTGACATCGGCGGCAGTGGTGTTGGCAAGCTGTGAGTCGTTCGAAGTCAGTGCGGACAAACGCGCGTAAGGGCTGTTCAGCGCATGATATGTAAGCGTAACATTCTGGTCACATGCCACCGGGAGCCCGTTGCTAAGGTTTTCGCTTCAATACGGTGTGATGTTACAGGCCGTTAACATATGCACAGAACTTGGGGTCGGGCCCACAATCTCAAAGGAGGGTCGTTAGAACAACTCGGCAGAGCATACCGAGTCCAGTCCATCCACTCTCCTTACTTCTAGGTGGTATTTGCAAAGCTCTTTCCCACATCCTCCTCTCTATTGTCCCGCGAAGCCAAATGAGGGAGTGGCTTATACGTGGCGTGTACACGAACTGTTTTAATGTGATTAATAAATCAAACACTCAATTCCTGACAACTAACCTCATATGTCCCTTCTCCCGGAGAACTGGCCTACGTCTGGCATCACTGCAGTGAACAGAGTGTCCCCGGGTATTCAGTTTACCGAGCTGAATCCGCCTGAAGTAGAATGCGGGCTTTGAGATTTTTACTCAGCAATATCTCCCGACACCCACTGTTATCGGTGAATTCCAGTCCTCTGAGAAATGTGACACTCTGTGGCCCCGAATAACAGTGTGTGGCCATGAGCCACTTCCAGGGAGGTATGTATCCTTCTCCTTCATCTGACACCTGTGACGACGTCAATCATTCCATAGTTCTAGACAAATCCCTAGAGCTGTAAAGCCTTACTCGTATGCTTATTACTGGCGACTTTAATGCACTCAAGATAACCTGGGCATCAGTTTCTTATTAGGACGGCGGAAGCGGAGTTTTTACTTCCTTGTCGATATTAATACAACGGAGAGCGTGGACACCGCGTGTCAGCGTCCCGACGTGGCATCGTTCTGGTTAGATCCCTTCTCAGCTCAACCTAGACATCACCAGTGATAGCCGCCTGGTAGACAGGGCAGTCATCTGGTCTTCATTTGGGTACAAGAAAAAAATCCTCGTCAGAGCCCGCCGGAACAAAAACTTATCACTTAAGCATGTGCGACAACTAAAAAGAGGTAAACCCTAGGCTCATTCTTTTCGACTGCCTGACAAGAAGACTTCGTCGGACTCACTAGTTTTGGTCGAGTTATTCAGGGAGTACTATTCGGCGGTCTACAACGTCACAGGGTGCCAGTTCCATGAGAAGAGAGTGCTTGTGGATTGTTCCACCTGTGCGTGAAGTGCCCTGGATCGCAGGCACGTAAATATGCAAACATATCTCGCCAAGTGTTTGACTTCTCTTCATTCCGGTCGGACCAAAATACTCTGAACGGGCATATCAGAAGGGCCATCAGCCAAGTTCCGCTTGCATAGATTGAAGTTGAGCCACAAAATATCCGCCAGCCACCGCATTCTGGCACTAGTACAAGACTCACCGGTATGCGGTGTTTTTTACCTTCCAGGTACAGTAAAGAATCCAAAACCACTGGTGAATTCATGCGAACCTATGAACCATCCCACTATGCTGTTCCTCTAGCTGAAATTGACGGATAACAACAGGTCGTACGATGCATTCTGGTTAATGTGATGGGCAATTTTGAACCAAAGCAAGGAATCTCCCATCTATACGGAGATGACTGCCAGTTACGACGGGACGCAATTTATAAGGTAGCCCCCACACAACGTGCGTGGAAAGAGGTGACGGCCACACCTGGCTTTTAGGCGGGCGATCGACACTCCCCGGCGAACTACCTGCCAATCGGCCATACTGCGCTTTCATGGAAGACAATGCAGCGGTTGTTAACCTGCCCCATACACAAACATATATAATCCGACAATCTTTTCTTTTCTACCCAGGATGACCTCCTTCCCAACCGGTCATGCATAACGAATACACTTATTTTCATGGATAGACTGACGGAAACCAAAGAGAACGGCCTTACCTCAGGCGCTATCTTCTCTAGGTTTACAGGGCTTTGATCGTGTCCCACATGAACCCCTTGAACACAAAGTGGAAACCTATGGTGGTCAAAGAGAGCTTCTTCAGCGGATCCCCTCTTTTCTCGGTTATAGGGCTTTTAAAGTTAGAACCGGATCACATCTCTTGTCTCCCTCTTTTACTTCTGCAAGCGTTCCCCCACAGCCAATGGTAGGTCTTCTGTTATTTTTTATCTGCATTAACGACCCTTTGGAAAATGTCACAAACCGCGCCATCCAAATGACCTGAATATCCGGAATGCTACTGATCCCAATGCACTACAGTCTGGACCTGAGGCGATTAAGCGCTGGTCGGACGATTACAGTCCCCCACTAAATTGCAGTAAATGGGTCCAGATTTCACTCGATGGAGATTCTGGCAACGCCTTCGTTATTCGCTGTGCATTTGGCACAGTAGACATCACGAAAGTCGATCTCAAAAAAGATCTGGACATCTGACTGTCGTCTGACTTATCTCTAGCGTAACGCCACGAGACGGCGGGGGGAAAAGGGGGTTTGCTGCTTTCAAGATGATAGAGCACACTTTTTTACCCGCATAGACAAGGAGTCGTTTCAAAGGATTTACGCATTTTATATAGGACAGCTCATCGAGTATGCTAATCATGTCGTGTGCACCAGCCTGAAGAAAGACATACGGGCTGTCAAGCGTGTCTAGCGGGCTGTGATTAATAGGCATAGGCCTCATAAATGTTAAACACAAGTCTAGATTTGTGATTGTTGAGCTGCACCCGTCTGAATTTTGACTACACCGCGATGGCATAATTCTCACACACTTCTCTTTAAGGTGGGTCTCGTTGGACATGTAGTGACCAGCGATCGTGTGGTCTCAATAGGGATCCCGGCCGCAACCGTGTTTTCCCGATTGTCTGTTCTGTACGTATGATTCTATGTACGCTTGAAATAGGCGGTCTGATACGAACTCACTGCCACTTTCTTCAGTCATGCAACTAACTGAACGCATCAACTGCTTGCCTTTTCCTCATCGACTAACATTACTTCATTCGTCAATGTCGTTTAACCCGTACCTATCCGAGCATTGTTTATCGCACTCGAAAATTCCAAGCACTGTGCGCTTGGCGCGCTTTCGAGCGCCGCCGAGTGGAATGTGGCCGGTTTCACGCTACTCTTCTTTTTCTTCTTGGTCGTTGTCGTTGGTCCCAGACTAGGTTGCAGCTAACTGCTAACATATTTCCAAATATTGCTGGAAATATACGGTTTGTTTCCAAATCCCTTTGCGTTTTCTGGTCCGATGCCTATTGGGACTACGTTCCGATTGTTCTTCAGGAAAGGCCTATTAAATTGTTAGTGGACGAGGGTCTAGCGCATACCCACCTGTCCACTACAGATAGTTCCCTGTCATGATCAATTAAGATGATCGGCGAAGACATGACCGGGAGCTTCTTAAGTATCGTCCACTGACATTCTTTAGGCGATAGTTTTCTTCCTGAAGGATTATTAATCATTGGAACAGCTGTTCCTCTGCAATCGTTAACAGCGCTTCTAGGAAACGTTTTAAAATACTGATTGATTCTCTCCTGATTAAGGCATCTTTATGCGAGTAACCTTCCTCTTTCCCTAGTATCGACTACAAACCCCAAAAGCGGTGCTGTACTGACCAAGGCGAGTTACTGAATATACGGGGTAAACACAAGTGTACCTCAATGGGTTATCTGTGAAAACAAAAAGAACAGACGGAACAAAATAGTTACCAGGTTTCGGTAAGTCACGATAATCAAAAGACTTAACTCACAGAAGGTATTCACGGGTGTTCAGCATGACCACCGCAACATTTCAGACTATCTGTATCCGAAAGCGGGAGTAATACGGAGTTACCGCGGGCTGATAAGCCACGATCAGTGCTGCGACGATGTTCGTTGTACGACAGGGACAAAAAATGGATGGAAGGTCCGTGTAGTATCGCCAAGCTACTGCCCGACGGAAAGTAGGGTTCACCTGTATGCACAACATTTGTTACAGTAAAGGTCACTTGTATCAGTTTGAACGATATGCATAGGTGATGCCAAAGGGTTTGCAAGAACAACGAATAACCGTCAATAAAGAAAAAAAGAAAAACTTTATATTTCTAGCGATATGGCGGTCGATTAATTAATCCTCCTCATATCACCACCAGATGGCAGCTAGAAAGGGGTTTGGTACTCTTGGGATGACAAAAAGAGCCTTTCCTCGAATAGACGGGCATGCTTTTCAATCGCTACACAGGGTCTATTTAAGACCATTGCTTGAGTACGCAAATCAGGTCGTGTACACCGGCTTGAGGTAGGACACACTCGCCATCGAACGTGTCCAGCGAGTAGCCACCAAGATGGTCACCGGCTTACGACATTTCTCTTACGAGTCTCGTTTCGAAATTTTTGATCTTTATCCACGTGAATTTCGAAGACTCCCCGGCGGCTTCATCCTAACGCACAGGACTGCTGCGTGTAATCGACAGAACGTAAATATCTCTGTAATCCGACAGTTGGGAAATTTTCTTTTGCCACCAGTGTTGTAATTTTGTGGAATTTTGCGGTTTATTAAATTCTAGAATTCTGTAGCCATGGCATCATTTTGTTCTAATCCTCCGAAGAAGTAAGCTGAGAATGTGCGGTAGTCCAGTGCCATGGGGATTGATGATAAAGATAACCAAAAGTTTCATACCATGTTATTTCGGAAAATTGAT
>LUCH01018903.1:0-10904 GCA_013368495.1 Paragonimus heterotremus | reverse complement strand
GACTGGAAAGTCTATGGGAATGCGACAGCTGCGATCAATTGTGAGTGATGTTCAATTTGAAATTAACCAAATCCCCGACTACTCATCAGTAATTATTGTTTGTGTCTGATCTAAATCTATCTGTCAACTGTAAGACTGTTCCAGACCACCCCAGTGTTTTCTGCCGTATACTGTTCTTTAAGAACCAGGCGTATTAATGATGAAACAATTGGTACGATATTTGAAAAGGCCAGGTTGGGGGTTGGTTACATTTTGTTACTAATCGCACCACTGTAATAAGATCAACTTTGACAAGAAGTACATAGAAGGCCAAGCGTCGAAAGACGCACTTCGTTAATGGAACATTTCACCATGGATTGCTTTGCGTGAGTTGGGTAGCTTTAGAGTTGATTATAAGACAGTAGCAAGTGCAAGTGCTGGAGATAACTCATGTCACTTAGTTGTGCCAAGAAGGTTTGACATTCAACTGAGTGTAGCCACATCAAAAAGACTGTTGTTAGTCGTAACCTATTAACATGAATGATGTTACTTTACATGGGATATGATCGCAAGGGCTGAAGTGATACAATACTTCTTCTCCCTAAGCTTATTCAAACTGATTGTCCATGGTAGATTTCATCCAACCATAGGGTACTAGTGTTACAAGCACAGGCTTTGTTCAGTTAGCAAACAAAGACTGTATGCATTAAGTGTGGTTTGGCGGTTTGCTAATTCTATCGTTTTATATTCCTCATCTAAGCCGGTGCATGGAGGAATAGCATGAAGATTAGTGATTTCGGTTTCCATCTTGCTGTCTACCTTATTTATTCGGTTGAAGACAACACTGGCAATAGAGTGCTTGCTAAGAGAGTGAATTCAATAGCCTGATAAGCAACTGAATCGATTCAACCTGAATTTTGTGACTTCCATACCTGTTTGTTTTATATGCAGTCGAAGTAGTGTAGAAACTAGGGCTAGAAATAGGGCGTATGTTAACTACGATGTTCAGCAAGGTGCAACTCGGGATGTGAAAGATGTCGGTCTGCGGTTAGATGGTCTGCATGGAACTGATCAGAATCCAAATAGGTGGGACTTCTATCCTGACAGTCTGATTTTTCCCATATACCTACTGTTAACAATAGTCTGAGTAATAATAAGGCTGGACAGAATTTTATACGATAATATTTTCCGCTACAAAATTCTTGAATTTACAGCCCTGGTGCATAAACTCTGAGTGGCTTGGGTTACATAAGGCAAAAATAAAAATATTGTTCTCACAACTTGAACAGCATTCTTAATTGCTGGAAGCCTCTGCACTCAAAATGACTTACCAGCCAGTTGCTTTCAAAAAAGGCTAAGTCCTAAGTCTCGCTTCGTTTAGGACCACAAGAGAACATGAGGCAGCGTTGCAAATGCAATCCTGATATGCAGATGAACTGTTGATGAGCGTCAACAAGTGCAAAATCCTAGCACAGTGATTCAGTTGGAATCGGACTGGCTAACAAGTACGCTCGCATGACAATTGTGGTCAAAACCTCAAATAGTTAACACAATCATTTAGTAACACGACTGTCTGGTTTGTTTATGATTCGCCTGTTAACATTTTCTTATCTGGTTTTAATTGCTTCCTAAACAAGTCGGCGGGTGATACGTTGTTCTGATATCTTAAATGTCATCACCGTATGAGAGTTAGTTATTTTCTCGTATAACTCTGAGTTTTCGGCCAAAGTCTCTTGCTTCATCCTTTCTATCTTCACAACCAGTCTACCGAAACGAGAAATATCTATAACCACGTATCCTAATGTTTGCCAATATAAGACGGATGTGAACCCTTATTGAGTAATTAAAGTAGTAATGTGAACTCTTGACGTTTAACGTGGTTTCTGTGCATTTATTTGTGGCTGACTGGAGCACATACGACACGTAGCACCTGACATGAAGTTTCCGTTGGATGAAACTTGCATCTGAGTTAATGAATGTGTGCTAGACAGGATACGATTACACCAGTTAAACTCCATGTGTCAAAACAAAAACAAGGCACCATTTTCTGCCTTATTAGCTATCATCTTAAGTCAGTCATTTAATGTGTCACAATGATTATCATCCGGTGTAAGTTTGAGGAAATTACACAAAAAGTCCGGTCCACGGCGAGTCCCACAGAATTGTTGGTTTCTTGCAAAGTTTGATCTACAGAGAGTTGCACCGAAAACACTTGTCAGATAGGAGTCATTCTATTCGCATGTTGAAGATACGCAAGAAAGATCAAGTGCAGAACAACAAGTATTTTTTAACAAGTTAAGCGACTTTCGGTCAAGGAGGTTTAGTTTTGTAGAACTGTGGTTGAGTAATACCTATCCTGGTTAATACAAATACTAGTACAGACTGAACACCGTTAAGCCGGAGAAGGTGGGCAGGTACCAATTAGATGCGAAATAACAGTAAGATCTTTTGGTTTTACGGGCAATTATGTTATTCATTATAGATCTGTTGCCTTGTTATTTCGTTCGGCCACTTGTAGATCGAAGCTGAATGTAGTATGCTCTAATTTGGTTGCTAGAGCTGACCGACTGTCCAGTATTCAGTTGACCCTTCAATGTCGCAACATTGAATAGATTATACTGAAGGTAGCGCTCAGGGCGGAATGGAAGAGGTGAAATATACTTTAAAAATGTTCTTTCAATCTGAAGCTCAGGCATCTCTCGGTTCTGCCTATGTAACTTTTTTCCGCAGTTACCCACAAATTGGTAAACACAATGTGAGGTGGCACCGATAACGTGATCTCCTTTGATTGAAGGTAAAGGTAACGCCTGAGTCCAAGCGAGTACACGGAGTTCAGCTGCACTGATCATTCACTTAACTGATTTTCTCAACAGCTGTTTTTCAATGCAAGATATAATTATCCTTAAAAGGCAACTCTATATAGACCTTCTTTTTCTCTACAGTGACCACCTGTTCGGGTGGTACTTTTTGTTTACTGCGCTTATCTATGAACCTTCTAGGGTAGCCACTTGGTTGCAGAACAGAAGTAATCAGTTCTAGTTCTTCCGCAGGACTGCCTTGCGTACAGGTTCACCTTGCTCGTGTGAACAAAATATTGACTAGTGTTTGTTTACATTTTACCGGCATGAAGCTACTGAAGTTTAAGTATAGACCGGACCGCGTGGATTTCCTACAGACAGTTCTTTAAACTGAGTCATCTACTCGACGACTTATGAGTATATCTAGTTTTCGTAGGCAGTTGTTGGCCTCCAATTTTCGATTTCTTTTTGAAAGTAACAATATATCCTTCTAAGATGGAACTGGATATTGAAATTTCAAGCATGAATAACAGGCAGCTGATTAGTCATGTGACGTTTCTAACCTATTAACATTCACTACAAATCCCATAACTCTTTTGATCCACAAATTGCTTTGGTATGATCACGGGAACAAACAGTTGCAGTTTCCATTCCAAAAAACAAAATTTGCAGGGCATTCAGATGATTTCTAGGGTTAATATTTAATGTGTGAAAATAAACCACCTACCTGAGAGTATTCCGGTCGTCAAGTGCCGTACTGTCGAAACAACGAGGGGAAGCTTATAAACCAGAACCGCTAGATATGTTTGAATTATAATATTTCTCTCAACTCTATTGTAGTTGTGAACATCATTATGGCTCTGCTTACTACCAAACTGTAATAAACTCATTGTGACGTTTCGAACTGATCGGCCATCAAATTGTTTTACCACTTCAACTTACTTATGGGATCCGCCTGGACAATTTAAGCTATTAACTGTTCTTGCTGTTCTTAATCGCACCAGTTTTATTTCAAACTCCACTGGTTTACGGGTAACGGTTTTTTCTGAATATAAAAATTATACCGAAATTCACAACTATTCGATTAGTTACGGGGCAAAATGTTGCTGGAGGTTTTGTGTTATGAGAAAAAGCACACATTAGCAAGCGCGATTTTCAGTCGTGTGTGTGTGTTTCGTTCCACACTTCGGATAGCTTTGTTCTTGTCCTCAGATGTCCACACTGCTGGCAGAGACGACGATCAAACACCGAGATTAATGTCCACATAGTGTGTGAGGAGTTTGTTCACATGCGCACTCAAACGATGCAAGTATGATGGTCGCCGTTCTGTGAAGTAAGCGTCTGAAGATATTTGACTTATTCAACTAACTCCTGAGGTTGTGCAGCATGAATGGAATACAGTGAGTTCTCAATGGATCATGGGCTAAAGAGAGGTGAGAAGAACATCGTCCAGCACAACTGATTTGCTTGTTTGAACACATCGGGCAACCTGGGTAACTGCTTGCAGTAACAGAGATTGGGAAAGGACTGCGTCAATGAATCATAGTCGTCAGTAGGTTTATGTCAACCACTAAGTCAGAATAAGGCGGCAATAGACGATCCACCAAAGAAATATATAGAAACGCAACAATAGACGATCAGGACCTGTTTTACGAACAATTAACATCGTGTTACAAGCTGAGCATCATTAAGAGTGAATCGTGGCTTTCGCTTTCCGCTAAGATATTCCAAGCGGTCTGTTCTTTATAGAAGTACTAGATTCCAGTCCGCCTCCAGTTATAGCTGATAACTAGTCCGCATTCTTGCTCTAACAGGACTTCGAAATCTGACCACATACTCACTAAAAATTTGTGTTGTACATTACACTGGTGAACCTACATTGCTGAGTAACTCTGAAGAAATTTGAGATTTCCACCCGACTCAGAAGTTCGACTCACTGTGTTGTCGTTTGGATGTGGTAAATTCGCCTGAGACAGCGTGATTTTGACTCACAAGTTAAAGTGGATCAGTGTTCAGCTGTGATGTTTTGGCCGTTCCTAATGTGAACTCAGTAACGCAATGATAAACACGACTACCTAGCAAAAGCGTGTCCGGAGTTCAAACTCTGCCTGATACAAGGAGATAAGTCAATTGACTTTTACAAGAAATAAACAGAAGTCCAGCAATCCTCTTCTAAGAAGACTGCCAGGAAACTGTATTTGAATGTGAAAACGCCGTTCAACCGTAAGTCATGTTCAACTGTAAATTAACCAAACCCTCGACAAGTGAGCAGAGTCATTACCTTATTAACCAGTTAAGTAACCCGGGACTTCAGCCAGTCCAGACAAGATTAAGGTTTTGCTGATTGACATCTGGTCAGTTTATCCGCTTGGTTGGCCAGCCGTGATCTGATTGTGAGCCTATAATGAAGAACGTTTTTTAGGGCGACTAATTATTCAAGTTTATCGGTCTGTTTTGCATTCATTTTCTTGGGCCAGGCGATTTTGCTTTGCGGATCAGTCGATGTGAGAGCTAAGTACACTTTGCCACCAAATTTCTTTCAGTTAGGTGCACGCGAAAATTTTGAAAACGAGATATAAGGGGTAGAAACAGTATAACAGGGCTAACGATAGGATGATAGACTTGTAGTCTTCCTGGCACGTTTTCCTCCCCGGGTATATAGCCGTGGATGTGGAGTGTGGTGGTGGGTCAGATGTAGGACAACGTGAGTGGGTGCGGAATAAATCATACACGGACTGGAAGTGGTTTGGGGATACATGATTAAAGAAGGTAGCATATTTATGCACGTTGTTTTTGCGATTGCACTGATGGATCTTCATGGCCATGAACTCACTCATTAAAATCATTCACCCCTTGTTATGTCTGAAGTGAACTTGGCTGAAACCTATGAATGCCTTACTTGATATTGGTGAATGATTAACGTATGGTATGTTGGACCCGATCACTGTTGAACTAAAACACTTTAGGACGATTATAAAAGTTTTCGCAGAGTCACTTCAATAGCTGTCTTCAGATTCTTTAAACACGCTTGGTTTACCAAAACAGATAAGACAGCAGAAATGAAAATGTCTGAACTGCAGTATCGAAAGCACTTTATTTCTGTTTGCTTGACAGTTAATGCTACACTGACCCGTCTTCTTGTGTAGACAGGTAGTGGCTTGTGTCTGATGCATGTTATCCCGTTTACGTTACAGACGAATGACAACTTTCTTCGTCGTATGGTTGACTGGGAAGTCTTAATTTTTTGTGCAAATTGCCTTATTTGTAAATATCTTGTGCTATAGATTACAAACGTAAGGGTGGGGGAACACAGGCTCTTTCTTGGAACAAGACTGCGAATGGGTGTGCATAGAATTACTTGAGTACAAACCTCCTTGGGTCAACATGTAATCCTTAGAGTTGTGAACATGAAAAGCCCTAGAAATTACACGTGAACTCAACCCTCTAACGCAAATAATTGGAAGATCCAAAACATGTGTCAATAAGAAGTTATTCTCGATACGAGAAAGTTGTTTCATAGAACCACATAAGTGTTACGGGAACCAGAGTTTATCACTTGTTGACTGCAGTAGCGCCACAAAGTATATGTTGGTTGACTCAGTACAACGCAATGAGGTTGACGGATAGCGAAAGAGGTTACGATAAAACTGTCAGTTCAGTCGTGACGTTGCATCTCGAGATGACCTTCGGTTTTACAGCTGTTGGGTTTAGTTTTTCGTTGGGTCGAATAAGCTGATAAACGGAGTAAGTTTTTCTCCATATAAACCCATTGCTAGTTTGTTGTTCAGGTTGTACGCCTATCCGCTGAACTAAAAGCTGCATACAAGACAGTAGACAGTGGTGAATTAATGAGACTTCGGTGCTAGTATATGTGCTGCTCATGTGGTCACATTGGCTGTGATTGATGTTTTGTAGACCAGTGTAAATAGTGAATGATGGGAAACGTTGATATGCCTACATTTAGTAAACTGGGTCCACTAAGTCGGTTGTGTCTGTTTCTATTGAGTCCCACAATGGGAGAAGAAGGGCGACTATGCGTACACAACCTTTATTGCTCCGTGCCCCTGATCGTTCTGCTTTCTTTATACCTTTGAATTCACTGATATGTTTGGTTTGTTAAGTTGATCCCGGTTATACCTGGCCACTACGTACACACCATCACAAAGTCTGAATATATATGGTGACAGAATTCTAAAGCGTGTTAAGCAATGGCCGATTCTACAATTCGTACATATGTCCGATTATGTCTGACAGATTACAGTTTAGTTCAAAAATGTGAACCTGCTTACACGAATGATTACATTAGTGAAACTGCCTGGTCAAATATGTTTTTTTAAAAAGGTTAACTACAGTTCAATAAAGTGAGATAGAAAATTCGAAAAAGGTACATCTGATAATTCCGGAGACTTTCTATTCGCTTTGTTTTCCTTTGAATTCTGTTTGCATCCTATTAACACTGTAGGGATGAGTTATATCCTTCGTGGAGTGTGCTTTCGAAATATTATACTAACGAACAAATACTGACAGACATTACTTGGCTTTGATAACAATGACTAATAAATTTAGTATGTATTGTGTTGATTAAGCTAACGGTTTACATTGTTGAGGTTTTGGTACGTACGTTTTCTATTGGGGACACACTCCAAAAGTGATCACTTCATTGATAAGGGGAGTAGTAACAATAAAGTCATTGTAGAATTTTCGACACTTATTATAATAGCATTTATTGTGCAGGAGTGCTGGTTATGATGTTAACACGTGATAAGACGACTATCTCATAAACAGTGGTGTTAGATTCAAGTAAACAATTACAACAGCTTCCTCAATTTCATACCAGCCACCGTGCACCAGTATGGGAAACGACGTGAAAAAGCATCGGTGAGCATTGAAATGTTTAATGCGTTGGTAGCATTGGTAGATTCCTAGTGAACTGATTGACAGATCCTGCTGAAAATTCAACTTTTCGGATAATGCGGTGGATTCCATATGATACAGTGGATTGGGCGGGTCAATGAATACAAATGCGAAATTTCTGGGCTCGTAGCGTGGTTTCGTAGCTCATCCGGTAGAACACTGGCCGTGTTTTGGCACGCTGTTTTTGCTACTGGTTTGAATCCGGCAGATGCCCAGAGTTTTGGCACCTACATCTCATTTAAATTTTGAAATCTGTCACATTGCCTTCAGAAAACAAACATACTTGTATGGGTCACACCATTAGATTAGTCTGTTGAAAGGAGATAATTTCACAAAATCCATTCTCACCCACTAATACAGCATGAGAAGCTTCTCTCGCACACGATCATTTTTCTCGGTGCCGCTACACATCTTAACCTATTTTGTTTACGCCATTCGAGTATATGGTACTACTCACCATTCTAGCAAATTGCATTGTGCTGGCAATGGAGGAACACCTACCGTCACATGACAAGACTACACTATCCGAGGCTCTGGTAAGTCAATCATTCTGTCTTTACGAATATATTTTTCTGTGTTCCTTGTGTGATTTTAGTATGAATTGGTGAAGAGCACACCTACTAGATACTGTTTGAATGAAGTGGATGTTATTATTGGCCATAAACAATCAGACAACTGCAGAGGGCCATAAGCTCGGTTTTTTCGTTAATACGTTTTTATTATGATGTAGCTAAACATTTGCTCCACTTATCTCCGTATTATGTTCTACAAGTCAAAGCATCTGTTTGTACGACAAACTATAAAACTCGAATTAAGTATCTCCTTTTTATTCCTTTCGGAAATTGAACAGTTAACCATAAAACTCATCAGTACACCACTGTTTAAATAAACAACGTTATGTATTTGAGAACTGAAATCGAAACAAAATATGATGCATGAACCATGCTGTGTTATTCCAAGCAAGTTACAACGACGTTTCAATGCACCTCACCCAACAGAAAAGCTTATCTACATTTCGTTAGATCTCGTTAATCACCATTGACCGCCTACTGAGATGTAATCCTGTTATATGTCAATATAAATTATAATTAGCTGGGGACTTGAAGTGCTATTTGTTGAGGGTTATGCACGATATATCAAAAGTGGAATAGTTTGGAAGACAGTAGTTAGCTTCGCATCGACTTACAACATCATGTTGGGGGTTTGTTTTGTTGGCGCTCCGACGTAATGTAGATTCGGGTCCACACCAATTGTTGAGGACTGACTACTGTTATGTAAAATTCCCCCGGGATGTTCACGTTAAACTCTGATTGTGTTCAGTAAATAATCACCAGGCTAAATACATCACGTTTATATCAAAGTTTTTCAAAGCATTTACTAAAAGTGAATAGATGAAGCCAGATAAACCAGCATACGATAGCCTTCAAATTTCCACACGAATAATGGGCTTAGCTCGTGAATTCGCCATGGTATTTCGTATTTTGAAGTTAACGTTTATGGTACAAAGAGGTGGGGTATGTTGGTAATTTTAACAGCTACGATTGCAGCCAGCTTCCATTCATATGTGGCATCAGTTGGATCAACCTAGTTTGATAATCCCATTAGCTATTGCGTTCGTAATTGTATAGTTTGAGTCAGTGCAAGTAAAAGGCTTTCATTTTGTTCATCACTTTAATCGTTTCGAACTTTTTGATGCAACCATTCATGAATAGTATCTTTCTGGGATAACCGTCAGGAGAAGACTTCGGGTAATCATAGTGTAACTTTTTATAAAAATGTCTAAAGACCGGCACTTCCGTAAGTTCCAGTCCGACCGAAAGATAAAACATTGAGATATTGGTGGGATTCATATAGTTTTAATCTGTCAGAGGGGACATTAAACATATGCGGGGTTTTAAGACAGAATTCATCCAGTATGTCGTCATACTGACCAAAACTCTTCTTTACGCCCAACTACAACCAGTTGTAAGCTCGTTTGCTGATTAACGGTTATATCTAACAACTAAATTTCTGTGTTCACATGCCTGAATTATTCATGGTAGTGATGTATGAGTTCGTGTTCAGCAGGTAGTCAGTTAACCCTACTGCAACCGGACAGCGAGTTATTACTGAAGAAAACCATGCCAATTTGATTTCACTGTCAATTTCCCATTATCTGCCGACTAACTTTCAGGAACAAACCGAAACCTACTTTCTCATCATCTTTTGCGTGGAGGCCTTGCTGAAAATTGTCGCTCTTGGGTTTTTGTTCCACAAAGGGGCGTATTTACGCAACATATGGAATATCATTGATTTCATCGTAGTTGTTACAGGGTGAGTTTACTGACGTCCATCTTTCTGTTTGCGTTCTATCACGTTTTTATCATTTGGATAACAATTCCATAGTTTCGCTTCTCCAAGGCGATAGACAGTTCACTTGTGGCTTGCACATTGATTCCCTCTGTTTCCACTACATACTTCTGACCTGCTACATTGTCCAGAACGTTTATTTTGAGAACTGGCAAAGTCCGGTTGATTACGAGCTATTATTGGAGGATATGAATTTTTTATACAAACTAAACATCACTCACAGTTGATCGAGGCTGTCAAATTCTCACAGATTTTCCACTCAGCTCCTTTCGAAAAGAACCAATATAATCGACCAACTTTTTAGTTCAAGCTCATCAAAAAGATATATTCTTGTCACTGAATGACTGGAACTCCGGCCATGCTTTTGTGAGGTAATCGTACTGACTACCGCGTCACTGGCCTCACATTAGGCATGATCGCACCATCATATGTAAAACGCTCAGCCACACCGGCATATAATTAACGATCAAATTGCCGATCGTCTCGAGAAGAGACGCTTCTTGCCTAATGTGGGGTCATTGACAAAGTGGCCAGCACGGTTACCTCGCGAAAGCGTGACCGCAGTTCTAGTCCCGGTCATAGCAAGGATATGTACTACTGACGAGCTCTAACACGAGCGAACCTCGAATTTGACGTTTCTTTTCAGAAGGTGTTGAATGGAAACTCTATGGGGATGCAACATCTGTGATATACAATGAGTGATATTCAAGCTTGGTTGGTACTGTGTAATAGTCTGTGTCCGTTTTATCAGATGAACCCTATCTATTGATTTGTTTCAATACTGTGAAAATACCCAGTTTAGTCATGAGAAGAAACGCGGAGCAAACAAGCTCGTTTTCGGTGTTTCATCATCAGGCTAAATAC